>BJCO01464584.1:0-21071 GCA_018326465.1 Flaveria floridana | reverse complement strand
GATCTTTTCAGTCCTTTTTAAGTCCCAAACAATTAGTTCCCTGTGTACTATCATTTTCCATAGTTTTGAATCAATCTCACAGATTTGATTTGCTTTCAGCCTATCTGCCCGCCCCTACCTTTTTTTAAGTAAATAAATACTGAAACTAAACTAATCTCCCTCTAAAATTCTAAAACCAAAAATCTTTTTGTGTTTTTGGATTTTTAGGACAGAAATAATTAAAATAAAGAAAAATTTAGAATAAACAGAAAGTCAGACTATGAACTCGATTCTTCTGGAATCACATCACTTTTCTTTTTCACGCCATTTACCTCTAATAAATATAAAAACTGAGGTTTATCAAATTCTTTTGTGTAGAGGTCGGCGCGTTGAAAATCCGTATTAATTTTAACAACATCGATTAATTTCTTTTAAAAATAGTCACGTATAAAGTGATATTTAATACCGATGTGTTTAGTCTTAGGATGCTGGACCGGATTTTTAGTTACAGTAATTGCAGCAGAATTATCAACAGAGATAGGGGTGTTAGAAAATTGCAAACCATAGTCACGCATTTTCTGTTGAATCCAAATGATTTGTGAGCAACAACTTGCAGCAGCAACATATTCAGCTTCAAATGTTGACAGAGCAACATACGTCTGCTTCTTACACTGCCAGGTGACTAACCGTCTTCCAAAGAACTGACAACCTGCTGATGTTGACTTGTAATTCATCTTGCAACCACCATAGTCTGAGTCACTATACGCTGTAAGCTCGAAATCATCATCATGAGGATACCACAACCCGAGTGTTGGAGTACCCTTCAGATAATGAAATATCCTTTTAACCACGATGAGATGATTTACTTTTGGTTTAGCCTGATCTCTGGAACAGAGACACATGGCATACATAATATCAGGACGACAAGCTGTGAGGTACATAAAAGATCCAATCATCCCTCGGTACATAGTGGCATCTACCAGATCACCATTTTCGTCGGGTGCCACATAGTGATTTGTGGCAAGTGGAGTTCCAGCAACAGTTGTATTCTCCATATCAAACCGACTAAGAATGTCTCCAACATACTTTGTCCGATGCAGGATGATTCCAATGGGTGTCTGATCCACCTGTAACCCAAGAAAGAACTTCATTTCTCCCATGGCACTCATTTCAAATTCAGCTTTCATCACAGATTCGAATTCCTTACATAAAACTTTGTTTTTCGAACCAAAGATGATGTCATCCACGTAAATTTGAACCAGTAGTAAATCACCATCTTTCTCCTTGATAAACAGTGTACAGTCAATAACCCCTCTGCGAAAAGCGTGTTTAAGCAGATGGGTAGAGAGTTTCTCATACCAGGCTCGAGGGGCTTGATGAAGCCCATACAAAGCCTTGTCCAGTTTGTACACTCTATCCCGATGATAAGGGTCCTCAAATCCCTCGGGTTGACTTACTTACACTGTTTCACAAATCTCACCATGAAGGAAGGCACTTTTCACATCCAATTGATAAACTTTGATTTACATATAGGATGCATAGGCTAGGAATATACAAATAGCTTCCATCCTTCTCACAGATGCAAACACTTCGTTGTTGTCAATGCCTTCGACTTGCCTAAACCCTTGAACTACAAGCCGCACCTTGTTTCGAATTATGACCCCTTGGTCATTTTTCTTGCAACGAAGAACCCATTTGGTGCCAATCACCTTTGCACCTTTTGGTCCAATATGCATGTCCAAACCAAGCACTGATGGCTGATCATGATGAAGCCAAGGTCATGAAACATCTTTGTAACCCATAATTCATTACTAAAGTTGATAGATATTGGTCCTATAACTTAGTGATGAGATCTGATCTTGAGTCCTTAAACATCATAAAAGCTGATAATAGCTGAAAATGATTACAAACTTAAAATAGAAGATTTAGAAAAAACATTTCAACTCTTAAGCATGAACATACCAACTACAGGACTCAGATCAAAGACCTCATCACTAAGTTAACTGAATGCCAGGCTGAGCTTGTGATTAGTAAAGCCAGGGCAGAGAAATGTGTTCTTGAAGAAGAGACCTTCAAGAACATGAGTCCTCATCCTTGCATGCAAAAGTGTGTTATCAGAACAAGCAGGGACTAGGATCTACTGAGATAGCTCCTCCACACACTCTACTATGTATAAGATCTCCTAGGTGTGGAACTTGTCAAGATGAGCTTCCTCGCATAGACCCTATTGAAGAAGAGGATGAAGACAAGGTAGTGAAGGATGAATCTAATAAGAGTGGAGAAGATCATCCTAAGAAGGGTCATTATTCTCATGAGGAAAGAAAGAAACCAGGGATGACAAAGTCTAAGAGGAAGAACTTGATCAAAGCAGCCAAAAGAAGATCAAAGAAGGCTTTAGAGATCAATGCCACTTTCAACTCTAAGTAAAAACAAGTCTTTATGTCTATAGGGTTTGAAGTGGTGAAGGATGAGGACTCAACTATGAACTCTAGTACCAAAAGTTCTTTTACATATCCAACTCATCCCAGTGAAGGTAAGAAGGCAGTTTAGTTATGTACCATTGCTACATAGCCTGAACCATCCACCTCTAAGAGCAAGCCTCACCCTACGAAGCTTGCTTCAAAATCTAAGAAGATGAAGATGGAGATGGAAAGTGATCAAGCTCGGCTTTTGATTCACAAGAAGTCTCTCAGAAGGAAGCCAGTTGATTGTATCATGTGTGTTAGTACTTCTCATATTGCTAAGGATTATATCTACAATCCTACAAGGACTATCCATATGACCAAGATGAAGAATTCTGAGAAGAAGAAGAAGAAAGCTTCAGAAGGAAAATCTCTTCCTTTCAGAAGTTCCAATATGTAAATGAAGACAAGTGAAAACTTGCATTTGGAAGAAAAATTGGTCTCGGAAAAAAGGAATGCTTCTGAAGCACTGAATCTTGCTGTAGTGAAAGCAAGATCTTCCATAGGCTCACTCTTCGAAACTTCCAAAGTTGCCAAAACTTCCAAAGTGTTGAAGGTCAAGTATAATCTTTAAAATATGGTGTGAAAGATAAAGGAAGACCAAGTGACTGGAAGTTCTTCATCAACAGCAATGGAAGACCAAGTGACTGGAAGTTTTTCATCAATAACAATAGATGATCCACAAAGTCTTAACATATGATCAATCAATGTTGCATTCAGTCCATTTTGACAAGCCCCAGACCAACAAGGCTTGGGTTTCCAAATATAACTAACTTTATCCTTTAGTGCAGGAATAACTAAAGACTAAGAAGAATTTATGGATCATAGATAGTACTTGTTCAAGGCATATGACAGGCAATGGCACTTTGCTTCAAAACATTGAGAAAATTGATGGAGGTCCAGTTTCTTTTGGAAGAGATACAGGAGTTTACATTACCGGAAGGAGCAGGGTCACAAATGGTAAGCTCAACATTGAAAAGGTAAACTTTGTTAAGGAGCTTCGGTACAATTTACTAAGTGTATCCCAGTTTTGCTACCAGAGACATAACATGCTCTTCACTATGCATGAGTGCATTGTTCTCAAGCCCAGGGTGGTCATCCCTCAAGAGCATATCCTGCTCATAGCCCCTAGGAAAGGGAACATGTATAAAATGGATTTGAAGGAAACATCTCCCTCAGGAGAAGTTTCCTGCTTTGTATCTAAAGAAAATAGTGATGAGTGTTTCCTTTGGCATAAAAGAATGTGCCTTGTAAACTTTAAGAACATGAATAATTTGATCAAGAATGATTTAGTAACCGAAACTCCAAAGAAAGAGTTTACAAGTTATGATCACTATGTTGCATGCTTGAACGGGAAGCAACACAAGGTGTCTCACAAACCAAAGGAAAAGAACTCCATCACTACTCCCTGACACTTATTACACATGGATCTATTTGGCCCCACCAGTGTAATAAGTCTAGGAAGGACCACATACTGTTTGGTGATCACAGATGACTTCAAAAGATTCACATGGGTCTTTTTCCTTAGAACTAAGGATGAGACTCCTAAGATCTTGAAGAACTTCATTCTAAAAATTGAGAATCAATGTGATCACAAGGTCAAGACCATATGATGTGATCAAGGAACTGAATTCAAGAACCAAATCCTTGACCTATTTTATGATAAAAAGGGTATTATAATAAAATATAGTGCTCCTAAGGCCCCTTAACAAAATGGTGTTGCTGAGAGGAGAAACATGACATTTATTGAGGCTGCAAGAACCATGCTCTCTGACTCTAAACTACCCATCACTTTATGGGTAGAGGAAGTCAATACTTCCTGCTATGTGCAAAACAAAGTTTTAGTAGTTAAGACTTATAGTAAGACTCCTTACGAACTGTGGCATAAAAGGAGACCTTTTAGTGCTTTCCTCAGATCACTTGGATGTCCTTGTACCATCTTGAATACCAAAGATCAAGTAGCCAAATTTGATGAGAAATCAGATGATGGACATTTATTGGATACTCTTCCTAAACTAAGGCTTATAGAGTATACAATCTCAGAACTAGAGTACTTTAAGAGTGAGCCAATGTGACCTTCAATGAGCACACCCCTAGTGTGAAACGTTATGGTCCTGATTGGCTATTTGTACTTGATTTAGTTATTAATTATTTTAACAAATCTTATGAGAATGGTTCAGGATCTACAGGTAACTTATCCAGAAGAGATACTGACCCACAATTTGAGTTGAGAAGACCAAGTAAGAATACTACTTTGGCTATAGGGGTAACTAACCCTACAGATGGAGTTTTTATCACCACAACCATGACAAATCCTTCTAACACATCTGAAGTCCCTACAATTCCTAACTTAAAGGCACAAAACTCAAATAAAGGATTTTAATTTGGGGAGGAAATGATGGTGGTGATAGTGATCAAGAATTTCTTAAAGCTGATAACCATTCCATGGAAGACAACATCAATAATATCACAAACTCATTGGATCAAGCTTCTCTTGATAAATGTACTGATGTGGTGGGTGACACTTTATTGGCAGATCTAAATTTCAGAAATTAGATTTGTCTAATTAACTTGATATGATCCCTTAACTCAGGATCCACAAGTCACATCCCACCAAAAACATCATTGGGAATGTTGACACAAGGGTGAGAACAAGGAGACAAACCCATGACAAAAATGTTTGTCTATACTCTTGTTTCTTATCCCAGATAGAGCTAAAGAAGGTTGATGAGGCTTTAAAGGATGGAAGTTGGATAAAAGTTTGGAACCAAGGTCCTCTTCCTCAAAGGAAGACTACCATACGAACCAAATGGGTTCTTAGGAATAAGAAAGATGATGGAGGACTCATCATTAAGGACAAGGATAGACTAATTGTTTAAGGGTACACACAAGAAGAAGGGATAGACTACACATATATTTTTGCTCCAGTAGCAAGACTTGATGCTTTTATGATGTTCCTTTCTTTTGCGACATCTAAGGATTTCAAGGTCTACCAAATTGATGTCAAGTTTGCTTTTCTATATGGGGTGATATATGAAGAGGTGTATATCAAACAACTAGTTGGCTTTGCAGACCCAAATCATCCTGTTTATGTTTGCAAGCTTGATATGCTCTTTATGGGCTGCACCAAGCTCCAAGGAAGTAGTATGAGACCCTATCTCAGTATCACTGTCAGCATGGCTACAAGAGAGGTATAATAGATGGAACACTCTTCATCAAATGAATATGGAATGACTTGATGCTGGTTCAAGTTTATGCAGATGAGTTTATCTTTGGGTCAACCAATCCAAAGATCTATAAAGACTTTGAGAAGGCGATAAAGAATAGATTTGAAATGAGTGCCATGGGGGAACTCAATTTCTTTCTAGGAATTCAAGTGAAGTAGGTTGATAATGGCATCTTCATAAGTCAGACAAAGTATGTAGAAGACATACTAACAAGATTCAACATGACTGAATTTAAGGTTGCAAAGACACCCATAGCTAGAAACCACTGCTTTGGACCTAGTCATGATGGAGAGTGTGCAGATGAACATCTTTATATGGCTATGATCGGGTCTCTTATGTACCTCATAGCCAATAAGCCTGATATCGTGTTTGTTACATGTATATGTGCAAGATATCAAGCCAACCCCAAGATGTCATGCCTAGTTGTTGTCAAGAGGATTCTTAGATATCTCAAAGGTGCTCCTAAACTAGGCCTTTGGTATCCAAAAAATTCTGACATCAATTTGTATGCCTATACAGATAGTGGTTATGGTGGCTGCAACATGACTGCAAAGTCTATATCTGGGGGATATCAATTTCTTGGTGGAAGGATAGTCCCATGGTAATGCAAGAAACAATCCTGCGTATTTGTATCAACTACTGAAGTTAAATGCATTGCTACTACTAGTTGTTGTGCTTAACTGCTTTGGATTCAGAATCAGATGTTGGACTAGGAATTCAACTTCAAGGAGACTCCAATCCAGATAGACAACAATAGTGCTATCTCTATCATAGAGAATCCTGTGCAGCACTCATGGACAAAACAAATCAACATCAAGTATCATTTAATCAGAGATAATTATAAAAAGGGTTTGATAAAACTAGTCAAAGTTAACATGTGCAACACTCAAGGACAAAACACATTAACATCAGGTATCATTTAATCAAAAATAATTATAAAAAGGGTTTGAAAAACTAGTCAAAGTTAACAAAATGAACAATATGTAGATCTGTTCACAAAGGCTTTTAATGAACATAGATTTAAATATCTTGCATCAGCTATTGGGATGATTAACTTTGAGTAGATTTTCTTAAAACATAATTTAAGACTATAAACATATGTGTCCTAAGTTGTCTAAATCATCACCTACATAAGCCTAGTTTACTTTTGAAGAAAGATCAAGAGAAATATCTCCTAGTAGCTCAACTTAAGTTAAAGGATTCAATTTCAGTGAGGTCATAGAATAGAGCATTGCTGAGATGAAATCAAAACTAATAGCTGCAACTCATGCTGAGATGGAGAAATCAGTTGAGTTGGCTAGAAGAAAAAGAGCTAAATTAGAGAGGAGTTACGAAAAAAAGGGTTCAACAAGAGTTTAGGGATAAGCAACAAATGATGATGTTCCTTAAATACTATGGTTTCTCTAGTAAACAGGTAGTACCAATGAGTATTTCAACTCTTGATATGAATATTAGAGGAAACAAACAAAAGGTTACGGTTGGAGAGCTCCTAAAGTTTAAAGATTCTTGGACAGAACAACGAAAAATGCTCAGACTATCCCTGACTATAAATCAATAATTTTCTATGACAATCAACCAATCTCCTCAATCCTTGCATTGAATAAGATAGAACTTAAAAGAGTTGTATAGGAAAAGGTTGTTGATCTAGAAGTAGAGGAGAAGGCAGTCAAAGGAATCAATGTTTTGGCTATTAGGTACATATCTCAGATGAAGAAATTTGATGTCAAGAGAGCAAATAGAGAGATCATGTACTATGATGATGAAAATGAAGTACTTGATTTGTCCTTTGACATTCTAAGCAAATTGTTGAGTACTTCAGCATCTTTGGATGTAAGAATAAGAAGTCCAAAATGTTGTTGCAAAAAGTAATTTCAATAGTCAAAGCTAATACTAGTAAAGAAATTCTAAAAAATCCATTATCAGCTTATGATATAATAGTGGAGTGGGAATATGATCAAAAGAAAAATACCTATTTTATAACCAAATCAGCAGCTACAAGAGTAGCTTTCTCAAGAAACCAACTCATGTGCTTCAATAGGTTTGAGTTAATTGACTTAACCAGATTGAGACTAACGAATCGTGGCAATGATTCTTAGGCAAGGGAAGTGGAAAAGATGTTGATGTGGATTTACAAATCTCATTTAGAAAGATCAAGCTAGGCTTTAGAACAAAGAAGGAAGAATCAATAGTATGAAGCTGTTAAGACCACCCCATCTGCCGAACCTGCCCCCAGAACTCAATTAAAGTCACCTCCTACCACTTCTCAACCTTCTCAAACAATTGAGCATGGTTCTCTAATAGACCAACAAGCTCCTAAAATAGCTGAAAAAGGAGAAAACAAAGAAGAAAAAGTTCTACATGTCACTCCTTTAAGACTTCATGACCCAATTACATATTCAAGCTACAATTCTTAAACCAATACTGTCAGCTAACTTATGTTGGTGCCAGTAAAGTTGAAGTCAAGGACTATGATCTCTTTAGACTATCTCAGCACAACATGAAACACTTGGTAAATGTACCCCTTATAAACCCTTCAAAAGATAGAAGAATATACATGTATGAACTATTGCTGATTATAATGCTAGAGGGATAAAGATACTATTTTAGTAGCATCATCCTAGTGGGAATTTATTGATCTATGAAGAGGGTAAAGCTACAGAAACCTCAAGATCTCAACACTGGCTGTCAAATGCTGATTTCTCTCAAATGCTGAATCAGCTGCCGAACAACATATGCTGAATGACTATCGATCATCATATTTTGAACCACTACCGATCAACACTTATCTGATGTGCTGCTGACCGACTGCTGGTGATCAACATTGAACTCCATGATATGTTGATCAATTGTTATACAAGATATGACTGTCTGTATATGTTCTCTCTTTTGGAGACAACAAATAGTATTGAAAATGTCTAACTCTTATGTGCCGATTGTCTGTCTTGTTGTACATTATTAACATAGGATAGTTGCTTCTTGTTGTTTATATTTCATAGTTGCTTTAAGCCACTTGTGTGTATGATGAATATTACACTTTGTACTCAATTTCGATTAATCAAGTGAATACTTTTAAAAACAACTTGTGTACTTATCTGTACTAAAAGTATTTATGTTTGTTAGTAAGTGCTTAACTTAGATTCTACATTTGTTAACTTCTGATCAAATAGAAAAGTATTGTTAATTCATAACCCCAACCCAACACCTTTTATAGAATCAAACAAGGCCAGACGGTCTAACCAGGATAACAGAACAAGACTAGACGGTCTGACTAGGAACCCATCCTAGAACTGATCCTATTATGCCCATTTCAGCCCTTGACATAACGTTGTCTATCATGTTCTAAAGGCAAACAACATAAATTACCTCATAAACCAGTTGCTCATATAAAAATTGAATCTATTATACAACTGTTACACATGGATTTGTTTGGTCCAGTTAACGTTTTGAGTTTGGGACATCGTGCATATTGTTTAGTCATTACTGATGATTTTTCTAGATTTACATGGGTTATATTTTTAGCAACCAAAGATGAGACACCTCATTTGCTGATGAAGTTCATGACTCTAGTGGAAAATCAGACTGACAAAATAGTTAAATGCATTCGAAGTGATAATGGCACTGAATTCTATAACCAAACATTAAATGAATTTTGTGATTCAAAGGGGATAGCAAGGCAATTCAGTTCAGCAGGAACTCCATAACAAAATGGAATTGCTGAAAGACGAAGCAGAACATTAATTGAATATGCAAGAACCATGTTATCAGTAGCCAAATTAGTTTCATTCTTTTGGGCTGAACCTGTTAACACTGCTTGTTATGTTTAGAATCGTTTTCTAATCAATAAATAACAAAATAAGACTCCTTATGAAATCTTTTTCAAACATAAACCTAAAATCAAATATTTCAAAACTTTTGGATGTTGTTGTACAATGTTAAACATATCTGATTCAAAATCTAAATTTGATAAAAAAGCTGATGAATGCTACTTTGTTGGTTACTCAACCAATAAAGTTGCAATAGGGTTTATAATAAAAGAATAAAACAAATAATTAAGTCACTTAATATTGATTGGCGTGAGTCTTACAAAACTGATGCATGTTCTGCTCCTTCTGTTACTAGTCTTGCCATCTCATTGAATATCGTCGTATACTACTAGTGTGTCATGGTACCCGCATCTAACTACAGAACTCCCTCTCAACCTTATCCAACTCCTTATGAGGACACAACTCCTCAATCACTAACTCCTTTAGTTTTGGACACATAATCCCGCTGATGGCCCTGCTACCCTCGGCCTGGATAGTGTTGTCCCATCAGCATAAGGCTATGTCCATAAACAAGTGGGTAGCAAACTTCACCTTCCGTTCCTCTCGACATTCGTCAATATCAAATACCGCCTCCATCTCCCTCACCTATCGGTGAGCATCAGCAACACTTCCATTCCCATCAAACGTCGGGGGCCTGCATCTTTAAAATGCCCCATAGTTACAGCCCCGTGTAGTTTCCCGCACAACTTCTTCCCGCTCATCGTGACTTGAGACGGCAGTCTCAGCCTCCTGTTGCTCCCTTTCATCTCTCTCGTCATTCCCTCTCTCAGCGACCTTCTTCCTTTCCTTCTTCTCCTTCTTCTCATCCTCTCTCACAACTCTAATCACCTCAGTCACCAAAGACGGCAAAATCAACTGCATGACCTGATGAAGCTCCTCAACAACCACCTCCTTCAAATATTTATATCTTTAGATTTACATATCAAAATCATATTTACACGATAACATTCTCAAAAAGCGGATGCCAGTCTCAAATCATTTCCCAGTAGCTTATGCATCCATAGCTGCACCTCCTCAGCATCAAACTTTACCTGCCAACTATTATCCATACAAAAGTCAGGGACGTTGAGTGAGTTCTAGTTTTATAAGTAAAATAATTTACGTTCATATAAGCATATCATTTACGTTCATACATGATCATACATCATACATACATCTTGATAGTTATTATTTATTATCTTTTCATCATCGTTCGTTATCGTTCGTCACCATTCATTCGTATGTTCATTCGTTAGCATCTTTCACTTCCTTACGGATCCCGCCTTATGCTAAACCCCCAACATTGTGCACAAAGCTGGTACTTTATCAAGGTTTGTAAACAAACCCGTAAACATTATGCACGAAGCATAAACATGATGCATGAACCAGTTACATTGTACACAAAGCAAATACATAGGCACGAAGCGAATTCATTGGACATGAAGCCACACATTGTGCACGAAGCAAATTATAGTACTGGGGCAGCGACAAGGATCCCATCTTTCATTACTTCCGTTTCTCATCATCGTTATCTTTCACTTTCGGTACATCATACTTTAGTTATTCATTTGTTCGTATTAAGCAAGGTTACATCATGATTTTTAAAGTTTAAAAAAAAACTATTACATCATGGAATGATAACATATCACAAACATCACGTCAGATCATGTGAAAACATTACATACATCAATTCCATCTTCTCGCGTGAAAACTTGACATTTTGCGTGAGAACAATACACACTCAAAACCTGCACATTTAAAAATCAAATAGGGTAAAAAGTTAACCTCTCGTGCGATAACAATGCATCACTCAAAACCTGCATTTTTAAATATCATCATCTCGTGCGAAAAAACATGTAGCGCGAGAACTTCTTGTTGCGCGACAACATGCTCTCGCTCGATAACTATTCTTCTCGCGCGAGATCCTTTCTTTCGCACGAAACCTGCAGATTCAAATTTCCTAACGTACAACTTTAACTACTCACGCGAAAACTACATGTTTCCCGCCCAGTTCTCTAACTTTTCATATCTAAAGCTGCCTAACATGCCTAATGCCATATACATCATCCTTCTAGGAATAAACAAGCATTTTCAAACATTCTAGTATGCATAATAGCCCCAAAACATGAAAACTTACGTAAAAAGGGGATAAGAGACTCACCTCGTGAAGTCTTAGCTCAAACACGATCTTCCCAAAGCCTTTAACGAATGAAAACAACATAACCACGCGTTATATACGTTAAAATTCGTTCCTTAGTACATAAAACGAGTTACTACTCGAGTTACATACCTTAACACTTCATTTCTGCATTTTCTCTCTCTAAACATCCATTTTCTCTCTCTAAAAGAAGCAGTTTTTGCATAAGTGAGTGCTGGGCAGCAGTGTTCGCAACTACTTAAACTCCAGCTCAACTTTTCAGAGACTTCTCGCGCGAGAATTTTTTTTACGCGAGAACACCCTTTTCGCGCGAGAACTTCTCTTTCGCGCGAAAAGTTCTTTTGTCTTACTTTTCTCCAAAATTTCCGGTCGTTACAGAGGCCTTAAGCCAACATATTTCAGATACATGGACTTAATTATATCTTTTTAGTCTATGGGAGTAACTCTTGAGAAGAGAAACATAGTAAGAAAATTCATGAGTGCACTTCCTCATGAGTGGACTTTCTATTGTGTCTCTATCAAGAGAACTGAAAACTTGAACACACTCACTATGACTGAACTGTATGGGATCCTTGATGGATATCATATGGAGATGAAGACTCAGAAGGGACACCAGATGAATAGAAGCTCAAATGCTCTTATCAGCAATGCCCTACATGTTGCTAAAGGGTCATGAACTCCCCAGCCCTAGATGTACCTAAACAACAGTTAACACCCATCTCACTCCTCTGGGCCTTACATCACATTTCCTGAGACACCTAGGTCTCAACAAGCTCAATAAAGTTCTTTTTAGGATAGTTGTGCTTTTGTTTTAGGAAATGAACACTATAGTGATTTTCAGTTTTGTTTTGATGATTCAGATTGTTTCAGTCCAGACGATGTTGAATACATGGACATTGTCCAATAGATGACTCTTTTAACCTATAGAGCAAAGAAGTTCTTTAAAAGAACTGGAAGGCAGTTCCCCCAGAATCCAACTAACAGCAAGTTTGGGTTTGATAAGTCAAAAGCCAAATATTACAACTGTAACCTACTTGGTCATTTTGTAAGGGAATGCAAAGCTACAAGATCTAATCCTGGAGCTGCTCAAGCCTCTCAACATCATGCTACCCCAAAGGCTACAACCAAGCAAACTGAGCAGTAAACTACAGCTGTTGCTCAAGAAGTTGATTGGAGATTCATGGTGCATGACGTAACCCCTGCTAAGCTCTTATGGCTGGAACCGATGATGTTAAGGTATATGAACATCTCTGTACTCCTGCTTGTATAGCTAAGGTTAAAATGCATCAGGACAACAACATGGAAATCAAGTCTAATATTGAGTCTTCAAATATATTAAAATCTGATTTCAAGAGAGAAGAATCCGACTATAAACTTAAAATTGATGAGTTAGAGAAAACTATATCCTGTTTAAAGCATGAACACTCAAACTACAGAACTCAAATAAAAGATTTGGTTTCTAAGTTGACTGAGGCTCAAGCCCAGCTAGTAATAGCTAAGGCTAAAGGAGAGAAGTATGTTATTCAATAACATAACTTCAGCACCATTCTTGCATCATCCTCCCACTCAAAGGTGTGCTATCAAAATAAGAGTGGATTGGGAACCAATGAAACTACTCCACCATATTCTTATGTTTCTATAAGACAACCAAGGTGTGAAACTGATGAGCAAGAGGTTCCAACTACTGATCCACTCTCCTTTGAGAAGAAGAATTATGTAATAATGGTGACCACCATAGTGAAGGATAAGGTAGAGAACCTAATCCATACAACTGTGGATGAACCTCTGACCACCAAAGACAGAAAGAACAAGATCAAATCAGCTAAGAAAACTACTAAGATGGTGGCTGAGTCCAAGATGAAAATAGACCCTAGAGAAAAGGGTGTGTTCATTTCAACTGGATTCCAAGTGGCTAGAAACTCTGATTCAGGAAAAGAGTGTAGTACCAGTACTCCTGTCTAGCTAAAGAATCAGAAGTTAAAGGGTAAGGATGTTGAAGAAGACAACAAGTTCAAGAAACAGCAGCCTTCATGCCCTACTAAAGTTAACATTGAATGCATAATATGTGGCTTGCACAATCACATGGCCAAAGATTGTTACTACAATCCTGCAAGCACATATTATGCAAATAATATTAAGAAAGAAGGAGTCAAGGAAGGTCTCACATTTGGACCTTATCATATAGTTCAAATCTTAAAGAAAGGAAAGCTTGTTTTCGAAGCCAAGTTGCTTTTGGAAAAATCTCATTCTTTCGAAAGGAAAATAGCTTCGGAAGACAAGAAGAAGACTGCTTCGGAAGAAAAGGTGCGATAACTCCTTCCTAGAATAGAGAATCCTCGCAAGTTAGTCATGTTGCTGAAGCCTCTTCAAGCTCATCTACACTAGGATGGAATGGAAGATCAGACAGGATGCTGCAGCCCCAACCTCTTCTTCCCAAACCATAGCAGAACCCCTACGCATACATTTTGGTTCAATTATGTCATCTAAATTCGAAGAGCCCGAGACCAATAAGGCATGGGCTTCCAATAATAACTAATCATTTGAACTTATGTGCAGGGACATTCATATTACAAAAATGGAAATATTTGGATTGTAGATAGTGGATGCTCTAGG
The DNA here is from genome assembly GCA_018326465.1 of Flaveria floridana. Lineage (NCBI taxonomy): Eukaryota > Viridiplantae > Streptophyta > Magnoliopsida > Asterales > Asteraceae > Flaveria > Flaveria floridana. Next base: position 6,829 of record BJCO01464584.1, on the reverse strand, counting down.
CACATGAATGAGAGGGACAAATCCCTTCTTGACTAAATACATCTCTCACAATCACCTTATACCACACCTAAACTTAATCTTATGTTGTGTTCATATTTCAGAACAACGAAGAACTAGGTCAAAGTATGATATATGGTGAACATCGAGACCCAATATATATCTCAGGTTGGAGGATACTATGATGTTCTCCTTTACTCATATTTACTTATGATCAATCACGAAGACTCCATGCAATAACATTTAAGAGCGGGTCAGTCCAATATTTGCATCCCACAAATACCTATGAACTTTGGTAGCAAGCTTTTGCTCTATATTCATATCTTATGAATATCCACCAATCCAAGTTTATAATAGTCTTACCTTCATATTTGTTCCACAAGTATGATCGACTATGGACATTTAGAATAGTTAACATATTCATGGATTTAAACATGCTAAAAATAGGACATAACTCAAAATACCATAATCATATGAAAGAGTCAAAATAACAATTGTTCTGTTATTGAAATACTAAATAGATCAAACCCAATCACTAGAATATTAAAGTCCTAAGGCACAAGTATGGCTCTCATGCTTTGGCTTTTCGAGGAGCTTTGTGAGTGGATCTGCAATATTTTGGTCGGTATGAACTGTACGAATACATACCTTTCCCTTATTAACTTCATCCCTTATGTAGTTGAATCTCCGTTTAATATGCCTTGTCTTTTGATGTGCATGAGGTTCCTTGATTTAAGCAATTTCACCCTCGTTGTCACAAAATATCTCTAGAGGGTTTTCAATGGTGGAGACCACATGTAGGTCGATAATGAATTTCTTTAACCATGCAGCTTCTTGTGCTGACAATGAAGCGGTCATGTATTCTGATTCTATAGTGGACAATACTACTACATCCTATTTTGAGATCTTCCAAGAAGTTGTCCCTCCATTCATAATGAAGACATACCCGGATTGTGATCGAGAATCATCTCGATCAGTTTGGAAACTCGCATCCGTGTAACCCTTTACAATGAGTTCCTCCTCACCAGATCCATATATTAGAAACATATCCTTAATCCTCCTAAGGTATTTGAATATACTCTTAACAGCCATCCAATGACAATTTCCTGGATTTTGCTAGTATCTACTCATCATGCTTAAGGCGTATGACACGTCCGGTGTAGTGCATATCATTGCATACATGATGGATCCTATAGTAGACGCATATGGAACTCCTTTTATCCTTTCTTGTTCATCCATTAAGCTTGGACATTAAGATGCACTCAATATTGTTCCTCTTTGAATAGGTACCAAACCTTTCTTAGAGTTCTCCATCTTGAATCTTTTTAAGATTTTGTCAATGTATGCACTTTAGTTTAAACCTATCAACCGTCTTGATCTGTCCCTATAGATCTTTATTCCCAGAATGTATGCAGCTTGACCAAGATCTTTGATTAAAAAACAACTTCCAAGCCAGATTTAACACCTTCCATGGTTGGAATGTCATTTCCAAACAGTAGAATGTCATCGACATACAATACTAAGAATGTGACAGTGCTCCAACTAGTTTTCTTGTACACACATGCTTCATCAGCGTTCTTGATGAATCCAAATTTCTTGACTTCTTCATCAAAATGGTGATTCCAACTTCTCGATGCTTGTTTCAATCCATAGATTGATTTCATTAATTTGCATACTTTGTTAGGATGTTGTGGATTGACAAAACTACCAGGCTGAACTATGTAGACATCCTCTTCAAGATGTCCATTAAGGAAAGCAGTTTTGACATCCATTTGCCAAATCTCATAGTCATAATATGTAGATATGGCAAATAATATCCTAATTACATTAGAATTACTACAGGTCAGAACCCTCATCATAATCAACCCCTTGAGTTTGAGTGAAAGCTTCTGCTACAAGTTTTGCTTTATGTATCCCAGTTTCCATGCATGCCAGTTTTCTTCTTGAAAACCCACTTACTTCCAACTGGTTTGGAGTTAAGCGGTGGCATAACCAATTGTCATACTTGGTTGTCATACATGAAATGCATCTCTACGTTCATGGCTTCAAGCCATTTGTCATAATCAGATTTTGACATTGCATCATGGTATGTGCTTGGTTCATCCGAGTCAACCACATAGCATCCATCCATGAAAAATCCATATCTTTCGGGTGGATTACTAATTCTTCCAGTTCTGCGAACATTTTATGTTTATTGATCAACCACTTGATCATTTTTAACAACCTCTTGTTGATTGCTAGTATCAACCAAACATGTATCCGTTTGTGGTTCTTGATCCTCTTCAAGTTCCACTGTTCTACTACTTTTTTCTTCCATAAGGAACTTTGTTTCCAAGAACTCAGCTTTTCGAGCAATAAATACCTTTTCCTCTGTTTGATTGTAGAAGTAATACCCTATAGAATCTTTGGGATATCCTACAAAGATACACTTAGTGGATCAGCTTTCTAACTTGTTTGGGGTGTTCTGTTTAACGTAAGCTTCACAACCCCATACCTTCAAATATGATCATGATGGAACCCTTCCATGCCATATTTCAAAAGGTGTCTTATCTACTTTCTTGGTTGGGGACATATTTAGAATACGGACTACGGAGACCAATGTGAAACCCTAAAATGATAGAGGCAATGTGCTTCTAGCCATCATAGATCAAACCATTTCCAATAGGGTTGGGTTCCTCCTTGCAGACACATAATTATGTTGTGTTGTTCCGGGTGGAGTAAGCTGTGAGATGATCCCACAATTTCTAAGATGATCTTGAAAGGAATCATTAAGGTATTCACCTCCTCTATCCAAACGAAGAACTTTGATTGTTTTGTTGAGTTGATTTCCTACTTCATTTTTGAAGGTTTTGAACATTTCAAAAACTTCATCTTTGTGTCTTAGCAAGTACACATGACTATAACGACTATAATCGTCGATGAAGGTAATGAAGTATCATTCACCATTCCTTGTCATTGCTTTAAAAGGACCACATACATCCAAATGTATGATTCCTAATAAATTTTTTGCCTATTCATTGGTGCCACTAAAGGGTTCCCTGGTCATCTTTCCTTGTAAACAAGATTCATATTTATCAAATGATTCGTCATCATTTGCATCTAAAAGACCATTCTTTTGAAGTGTTTTAATGCGGTTCTTGTTTATGTGATGACAATGCCAAATATATGTTTTACTTAAACCCATTTTGTGTTTCTTGGTGCTTGATTGGTACAACGAGTTATCAAAGGATGTGTTATTATGAACTCATAAATGCCATTAAAGGGCATAAACTTAAAATAAAGCACATTATCCATAAAAACATAAATTCTATTGTCAACAAACTTCAAAACATAACCTATTGTCTTAAAAAGGAAGCACAAATAATGTTCCTAGTCAAACTAGGAGCATACAAAATGTTCTTCAAAATAACTTGCAAACTATTTAGAAGCTTCAAAATATAGTCTCCTTAGGCTTCGAGTTAAACTTTTGCTTGGTTTCCCATAAAGAGACTAGTGTCCCCTTTCTTGAAATGTTTACTTCTTTTGAACCCTATAACAAATTACAAATATGAGTTTCACATCTGGTATCTACTACCCATGTGTTTGAAGAAATGACATTAAGTTCATTATGAATCATGAAAGTTGTACTTGAGGTCTGCCCTGCATCCCTCTTGTTTCTCAACCTTTTGAGATAGGTTGGAAAATTCCTCTCACAATGTTCTATCTCACAACATTCAAAGCATGGATCATTCTTGGTAACTTTTGGCTTCTTTTCTTTTGGTTTTGGTGGTTCCGCTTTAGCCTTTCCCTTACCCTTCCCTTGATGTGTCCCTTCCCTTTGGCAACATTTGCCTTGGGTTCGGGGTGATGTCTCTTCCTATTGCGACCCTCATTGATCATGAGAACTGGTAAAACCCTCTTTCCCATTCCCGCTTTGGCTGTTTTGAGCATTGCATGAAGTTCCCCAATGCTCTTGTCCCATCTGTTCATGTTATAGTTCATGACAAATGTCTCAAATTTCTTGGTCAGACCATTAAGGATCAAATTCATGGCCAACTCTTTAGAGATGGGACAATTCAGCCTTACAAGGCAATCAATGTGGCTTTTCATCTTGAGTACATAAGATCACACCAATTGGGTTTCTTCCATTCGACATGCATAAAGCGCCCGAGCCGTTTCGAAGCGCTTTACCCTTGCTTATTGAAGGAACATTTCCTTCAATTGGGTAATCATGTCGTATGCTCCATGATGTTCAAAGTCCTTTTGAAGATCAGGAATCATGGTTCCTAGCATAAAGCAAGAAACTTGCACTGAATCCTTTGTGTGCTTAATCCAATCGTTATAGGCATCTTCATCATTAACGTTGGGTTCATCGCGAATGGGATCGTCCAACACATAGGATTTCTTTTTTTGCCTGAGAACAATTCTCAAGTTTTGATACCAATCCATGAAGTTGTTATGGTTGAGACGATACTTTTCAAGGATTGTTCTTAGTGATCACCTGATGGACGGTCGGGGTGATAGCGTTGTTATTAGCGGCCATCTACATAATTTAATTAAGTCCAAATTTTAGTATTTTTAAAGATTATATAATTTTAATTATTAATACCCTTTGATGTCTCATAGAGAATTAATAATTAAAAACTAGAATCCAACGTTCGATTTAAACATTGGTTAGGTGACCTTTATCCCATTATTAAATTAACAAGGTAGTCAACAATTGACAATTGCAACCATTTGCAAGTTCTAGTTTTATGGGATCGGTTAAACATCTTATGTTTGGTTGGCATGTTTAATCCCATCAACACCATTGTACACCATGCTTTGGTGACCCTATTCACATGGTTTCCAACTCACGCTCTCCTACTTGTACACACGTGTGAGTTAACACATACAAGTGGTTAGGTGACCTTTACCCTACAAATATGGTAACCCTACCTCAAACATACAAGTTTTCTAAATGTGGTTAGGTGACCTTTATCTCATAAATAGTTCCCAAGTGATTTGAGTGTTGTATAAAAGGATGGTGTTTAACTTGTTTCCTTTTCAAAGGGTTTTTCCTAGTTTTGATAATCCTAATTGTAAAATATTATGTACCTTATATTTGCATGGTACTTAAGTGAAACAAATTTTCAAGTTTCTTTTAATAAAACCCACTTTTATTGTGAAAACATTAAGCTTTAATAAAACCATTTGATTATCCATGTTAATGATTTCAAAAGAACCAATTTAATGCTTGTTGTGGATATTTAATTGTTAACTATGCATATCTAAATATCATACAAAAAATGAAAGTAAATCAACTACACAACCACAACACATAACAAAAGTAAACCAATTTTATACTTGTTGTGGATGTTTAATTGTTAACTAATTTGAGACCACTTGTTGACCAAAACAAGTGTGCTCACAAGGTCTTTCCAAAAGGTAAAGAAAAACACATGAGATGTGTCGGTGAACTCCCACTTGATCCCACATCCAAATGCTTCAAGTGTCCACTTTGTGTTATGATTCTTTCACTTTCTTTGGGCTTCTAAATGAGCTTTAACTTCTACTCCAAAATCCTTTGGACCTCCATTATGTGTTTTTGGTTATTGGGCTTAACTCCCAGTAAGAGCTATGAGGCTCTTTGAGCTTAAAATTGGCCCAAACCAAAAACCCACTTTGTTACATCTTATTTTACAAAATATATCCTGAATACATTTTTTCTAGTAAAATAAAATGCAACTAACTTATTTACATTACATACCAAATGAAACAAATAAATTACATAGCCCAAAATAAGAACAAATACATTAAATTATTATAACCTTTTAAATAATTAAACATAAATCACAACCATAAATTTCAACACATCCAAACACAAGGTCATGGCTAGGTTATATACATATCCAAATATACAAGAAAGAGAATCCAAAATTCTTCCCCTTTTAACTACAAATGTTTAGCCATGGAATACAAACCGAAAATGGTGGTTATTGTCCAAACAACTAAAACATCCAAATGATATAATTCTTCAAGATTGCAATATAATGTAAAGATAATCTTGAAAAGCCAAGGGAAAACAAGACCAAAATTTTTGACCATTTGGTGATTTAACACCCAAAACCCAAAATTTTTGGTTCCAAAAAAGCATGTATCCATATAACCGGCTCTTGATGTCATTGTTGAGTTCTAAACAAGTTTATTAAAGTCATTTTTATTCAAATAAAATGAAAACACAGCAGATACTTAGAGTTTAAAACTTGTTCAAGAATGATTATATAAATATCTTATATGTTGAAAACCCATTATGGATTGATATATGGAGGTTCTGTAAGGTTATCAGTAAGGCTGATGCAAACCAAACACTCAAAGTCTTTCCTGCATGCATGCACATGTACACTAAAGTGGAATGTTTCGAAAGATTCACACTAACTTGGAAATTATTCCAAGTGTAAAATCTTTCGAAGCCAAGACCAATATCTTCCGAAGCCAAAAGATGAAGTCTTCCAAAGCTTCAAGGACAAAGTCTTCCGAAGCCAACCATTAAAGATAGATTTCTCCTGAAGACTTTTTTAGTACATGCTTTATCTGATGTACTTTTTACCTAAAGCTGAACCACTCTCCGCTGCCACTCTAAAAAGTCATCAACCTTTCATGAGTTGGTGAAAAGGTCCATGCTTTTGGTAAACTGTACATTGAGGTCTTGAGTCTGTAACTTTCCACTTTATGTACTTTATCGTTTTTGTAATACATTAGGATGTGAGCTATTGCATGTCATAGTCACTAGTCAAAAGGCAATCTGTCTTTTGACTCTACATGAATTTTGTTGTCTAGTTCATGTATCCAGCTGGCCTTCAAAGTATGGTCG
>BJCO01464583.1:0-53446 GCA_018326465.1 Flaveria floridana | reverse complement strand
CAACAAATTAATGTTTTCAAACATTAAAATCAAACAGTCTTGATTTTGTCAAAGTTCAAAACAATTGTCCCACTTATATCTTTTTCAAAATCAAGATAACTTGCAAACTAATCATTTATAACATTGAATCACACATACACTTCATGAGAAATGATAGTACATTAGCATAGCTCTTCACTTGAGTCTTTTTCCACTAATAAAGACTGATGATCCCTTGTTTGATATATGGATAGGCTCAACATGGGACACCTAACATCAGATACAATAGTGAAGAACTAAATTCTCATGATTATGTGGTCAACAACATAACTTGGTTTATGGTAAGTATTGATTTCTTTAACATAGATAGCTTGAAATCTAACTTCAATACACCAAATGAAACAGATTATAAATTGCTCAATTTAAGTGTCTCATCTGTTATGATAATCATAGACCAGGAGTACACCAAGACATTCTTTGTTGTGCTGAGCATATACCAGAATGTTCTTAATCTTGATCCAGAAAAGATTCCCAATGAGGAACACATCCTATAAGGATGATCAATCAATAAAGTCTTTATGACTAGCTTCTAAAGTGAAGTGCAAAAGAATCCTAAACTGGATCACCTAATAAACATTACTCAAGAAAATGATTGAGCATTTATAGCTATGTCTTAAGTATTGAAATTACTTTCTAGCTTATCTTGAGGAGAATCATACATATCATACAATCAGATGTGGGGTACACACAACTCATGTCAATCAACCCAAAACATGATAATTACTCACTGTTTAAACCCACCATTAATACCATGCTTGAGTTTAAGTGGATCGATATATCTACAATCAACATTGTACTTGTCTATTTTTATTCTTTAACATCAAACAAACAACTCAGTGAAGACCTACATACTAGTATGATCTCATGGTATGTGCACACGACTCATGTGTTTTATGATTAAACATGCATTTTGAGTACACAAAGGATAAAATTCTTGATATATCATAAATAAATCACTCTTAAACAAACATTTGGACTTTGATAATTTCAAATTAAACATATATAAATTTTTGTCAAATTTTTATAAATATGCGAAGATTTAGGGGGAGAAATTGAACATAGAATTATCAATGGCAGCAAAATTGTGCATTAACATACAGTTTATCATACATTTTCAAATTTTAAAAAAAATAGACAAAGCCAAAGTCAAGCCAACACTAACAAACAGCAGGTTGACACATATATATTTATTTGTTTATTTTATTGCACAATATTGCTTTAGAGTGATATCAAATCATCCATATATTGAAGTGTTAAAATTCAATATTTTAACATACATTTAAAGATTTTAAAAAATATATATTCAAAATTAATTTGACTATATAATTTTTCAAACAGATCAAACAATCACAACATTCAAAAGTTTCTTAAAATTTTTGAAAATTTTCACAACTGTTCATACAGCAGATGAGAAAAAGGTTCATCCGCTGTGAACAAAATAGCACCAAAATTCCTTCAAATCAAACATTTTGACAACTGTACATATAGTAGACAACCAAAACATTCATCCGCTAAAGGTACAGTACCAAACAAGTGTTTACAGCGTATGAACATTTATTCATCCTATATGAACATATCAAACAAATCAAACAAGTGTTTATAGCGTATGAACATTTGGTTATCCACTGTGAACATATCAAACAAATCAAACAAGTGTTTACAGCGTATGAACATTTGTTCATCCGCTATAAACATATCAAACAAATCAAACAAGTGTTTACAGCGTATGAACATTTGTTCATCCGCTGTGAACATATCAAAGCAAAGTGTCTACAAAGCATGAACAAAAGTGTTCATCCGCTGTTGAAACAGTCATAAAAATAAATGGTCATACAAAGCACATGAACAAAATTGTTCATCCGCTGTGTGAACAGTGCATAAGTAAAATGCATAGCGTATGAACAAAATTGTTTATCCGCTGTGTAAACAGTGCATAAGTAAAATGCACAGCGTATGAACAAAATTGTTCATCCGCTGTGTGAACAGTGCATAAGTAAAATGCATAGCGTATGAAGAAAATTGTTCATCCGCTTTGTGAACAGTGTACAAGTATTATGCACAGCGCATGAACAAAATTGTTCATCCGCTTTGTGAACAGTGCACAAGTATTATGCACAGCGCATGAACAAAATTGTTCATCCGCTTTGTGAACAGTGCACAAGTATTATGCACAGCGCATGAACAAAATTGTTCATCCGCTTTGTGAACAGTGCACAAGTATTATGCACAGCGCATGAACAAAATTGTTCATCCGCTTTGTGAACAGTGCACAAGTATTATGCACAGCGCATGAACAAAATTGTTCATCCGCTTTGTGAACAGTGCACAAGTATTATGCACAGCGCATGAACAAAATTGTTCATCCGCTTTGTGAACAGTGCACAAGTATTATGCACAGCGCATGAACAAAATTGTTCATCCGCTTTGTGAACAGTACACACACAATAGGGTCCACAACGTATAGCCAAAATTATACAATGGACACTATCTCCACAGCGGACACTGTTCACATAGCGGATAACCAAGATTCAAATTTTTACACAACGGACACGCACTGTATACACAGCTGACGCACAAATTGTCTGTTGTATATATAGTTCACACTTGTAATTTTTCATTCACCACGAGTGAAAGTGAGAAAATTAGTAAAAGTTCAAAAGTTCAAAACCTGTGATAAACCCTTAAACCTCTGTTCTTCAAAACCATAATTCTAGTCAATTTATCTACTGATTCACGATCGATTAGGTATAACAACATGATTATTATCATCAACATTCATTAAAACATCCTGTTAGTTGTTTCTGATTCAAACATTGTTAGACCTAAGTCAAACATTGAACTGAAATCAAAACATGAATCTTTTGATGTTTTAAACCTAATCAGACACTGAATTTGTGTTAAATGTCCATAGTCGACTGTGTATGAAATGGCTATTTCATAAAAGTTGATTAAATGTTCATTGGGTTTATGTTCAGACGTGATGTTCATGCCCAAAATCATACAAAAAACTGATTTTTGATCCTTGAATATGTTGAAAGTTGCTTAAAATATGTTATAACTTAGTAAACATGTTCAAAATGATGCAAGAAACATGAAAAGTCAGTTGATTTTGCATAACATTAATCATACAAACATTAAATGCATTTTCATTAAATGGGCATTAAATGGTCAAGTTTGACTTTGATTAGTCAAACTAAAATTTGCAAACAGATTGATATGAGATCAGATTGAGGTATGGAATGTCTAAAACAACTTATTATGATAAAATTAATACAATATCATACAATTTGGATAAAATCAAGTTGAAACAGACAAGATTTTCATGATAAAATTTGACAAACTGTTGACTTTTGAATAGTCAAATTAGCATAATTGCATAATTGCAAAGAACATACACACGCAAGTGTTTAACCATACATTCCATCATCTCATAACATACAAAATGTACCAACATACTCTTGATCATCATTTCATCATTACACTTTATTTGCATACACTATTCTAACACTTAATCTTTTTATTGCAGATATGGCCGATTTAGTGTTTGTAAGAGATCACAACATCTGTGCATTTCTTGATCCTGACTATCCTAGGTTAGTGAATTATAGAGACATGATTCAAGCAATTAGACAAACCAGTCGTGTGCATGCTATGACCTTTAGACCAGACATATATGAAGATCACATTGTCCAGTTTTAGACCAATGCACACCTTGGTGAGACTGATGATCAGCAAGTAGTTATATCTACTGTGCATAACCAAGAAATCATCATCTCTGAAGAAGTTATCATAAGGGTGTTGCAATTAGGTGAAGAAGATGCTCAAGGCCCAGTTGAGTTTGATGAGCACTATGTGTTACATGTGTTCAGGCAAATAGGCTATACAGGAACCATAGAAAGAAAGCAGATCAAAAAGTCATACATGTGTGCACAGTTCAGGTTCTTAATGCACACTTATCAGAAAACTATGATCAATAGAAAGACAGGATGGGATGCAACATCCCTAAGGGCATCATATGCATTAGCAAGCATCATAGCAAGAAGGCCATTTAACTTTGCTGCTCAAATTCTCAATGGCCTTATCTATAACATCACAGAGGTGAGAAACATATTTCTTATGTTTCCAAGATTCCTGTAGATGATCATAGATGATTTATTGCCCAACATCCCAAGAGAAGGAGCTATTTTACAGCTTGTTCACCTCAATGAGTATGTTTTCAACAGGATAAGATCCAGCATTTACCAAGGGGATGAGGTGCATTTACCTCCTCATATGATTGATCATGACATCCCTGTTCCTAAGGAATTTCTTAGAATTCCAGGACAAGATGAACCATTCATGTTATTTCAACAAGCCAATCAACCAGCCCCTATCATTCAGCCAGCACCAATCATAAAAGACCCTGTCATTCAACCACAACCAATCATACAACCTGAACCAATTATTCAACAATAACCAATCATGCTTGAACCTATTATAGAATAACCACCATTCATCCAAGCCCAAAACGTACAGTAAGATCAACCAATATCACCACAACAACCTGTAAGCCCACAACCATTCAGCCCACAACCATTCAGCCCTTAATCATTTAGTCCTCAACAAATACATTTTCCCTTTCCATCACATAGCCCAAACCTCTCTGATCAACAAACACTTTCATCTATATTAAGAAATATAGATACAGCACTTGCACAACAAACAGATGAGCATGAAGATGTTAGAACTTCATCTCATAAACCTGAACCTAAACAAGCAACTACTACTACTGAGCATGTTGAACCAAGCAGTGAGATGCTCACAAAAGAAGACATTGAGCACTCCAAAGTCTTTCTTTTCACTGACTATAACAAACTCATTGAAAGATCCAATGAAAGAACTAAGAAGTTAAAAGAAAAGCTCAAAGAGAAAGACAAGGAGATTGAAAAGCTTAATTCAGATCATAATGCACAAAAGCTGATTGTGAAGTTTGTGGAACAACAGCTTAATCAAACAAAGAAGAAATTAAAGGAGAAAGACAATAAACTCCTTGTTGCTAAAGCTGAGATTGACTACTAGGGAAATCAGTCAATAGCTAAAGAACATGAGATTGATGAATTGAAAAGGATCATAGAAGCTCAATCTGAAAAAATTCAAAGATTAAACAGAGAGCTTGAATACAAGGACTCTCAGCTAAATGAGGAAGAACATTCAACAGATCTTAGTAAAGATCTAAGTCATTCTGAGGAATTAGCCAATGAAGCAACTAAACAAACAAAATTAGCACTGATTATTCCTGAAGAATCATACTTAATGGATCAATTGTTCAATGATGCTAATCCTTATGAGAACATACACTACTCACCCATCTTGAGACAACACTTTCACACTCCTGATCCAATTTCTCAAGAAACTAGTAGTATTCCTCATGATCCTCTAACAGACAAACAAAAAGAGTTAATCAAACACTTCAGTGAAGCTTTAAAAGATTCATCAAAAGATCAAGCATCATCATCATCTGAAACTCCTCTCAGAACTTATGAAAGGAAAAGGAAGAGATTTTATTTAACCTCTTCACTCAAAGGAAAACAAATAAGAGTGAACAAGAAAAAACAGAATCTCCTCCACTAAAGCTTCTAAAAGTGAAGACTGAACCTATTGAGTTAGATGCTCCACAACCATCATCTAAAGCATCTATACTAGAAGAGGGGGTGATAGATCAATCTGGTGAACAATAACAAACTCCTATTATTATCCTAACTGATTCTGATGAGGAAGAAGAAGAAGAAAGGGATGAACATGAAATAACGCAAAATATACAAGAGCTCTTTACAGATGATCCTCAAACCTTGATGGGGATAGAGCTGACTACTAGAGGATTCCCTTATGACTCATTCATACATCTTAACCTATCTGAGGTTAAAGACTTGCTCAAAGACTTTCAAGAAGTCATGCAAAATGAACAAGAGCAAACATAGAGGAGATACAAAGAAATCAAGGACAAACAAGAGCTTGAAAAGAATCTGCCCAAAGATCCTCAAATAGAGAAGAGACCTACTCCCAGGTGAAAAGCTGGTTGAGTCATACAAGAGTCCCATATAGGTCATATGCAGGGAGAACAGTGTCTCAAATGAAAGAGATGGCAAAAGAGATATACAAAAACATGTTAGCAAATACTCTTAAGCCACAAGTCTTCAGACCTCACCCTGTATCTTCTCTGTCCACTTATCATCAAGCTCCTCCTGAACTTCATGAGATAAAAGAACCAAGACAATTCATGCCTCATAGGCTATAGCCTGAAGGAAATGAAGTTCGAGAGATAATCAATGAGAAAACAAATTTTGTCAAGCTGTATGACAAAATCACTCTCACTGCAGATGCCAATGAAAGAAAGATAGTGGCATGGAAATATGATGAAATCTGGGATGTTGTGCTAATCAAGAGAGTATCTGGACTTGTTTAGTACTTATCATACATATCCCAGTTGGGATCATTAAGCTATGAAGATAGATTGGACCTGATGTAATTGAGGATGGTCAATCACACAAACAACCCTAGGGGAGCAGATTTCTATCATATAATGAGAGTTTACATGAACAGACAACATCATGAAATGAAAGCTAAAGCTGATAGAGAAGATAAATTGCATATTTCAAAGCTCAGAAGAGAACAAGCTTCAACAAGTAAACAAAAGGAAGTCAGGGAAGAATCTTCTTCTGAAATTAATCCTGATATTCTTAAAAGGGTTGGTTACCCTTTAAGGCCATCTAACATAAAGTTAATCATGAAGAAGATAGATGGCAACCAATACCAGCATCCAATAACCAGATGGTACTATGATGAAACTCATTTTGAAGTGGTGCTGGAGAGAAAGCTTAAAGGAAAAGAAGCAACATATATAAGACTCTTTGATCCAGTTGAGATAAAGTTGCTTCATCCATCTTATGTCTCACTCCTGAAGACCAAGACATTCCCTACAAACTTTAATCCTTAAAAATTATTGTTTTTTAATATTCCAAATTTAACAATTTTTTAACTACTTTATCTTTTTAAAAGTTCTTCATATTATTTTTTTTTTCATATTTCATAACCTTTTGTTTTAAAAATTTATGTTTCTAATAAAAAAGAAACATGTGTTTAAAATATAAAAAAATATATTTTTTAATTTGGAAAGTATATAAATAATCATTAGCATTTAATGTGTTATTAAATATTTAACTTTTATTATAGTCGCAATATGTGTATAAATTCTAGATGGATCCTAGATTAATAGTGTAAAAACATGATATGTTGTTTATACAAATTTTGATTTATTAGTATAGATTTAAAAAAAGAAAAGAAAAACAAGAATCTTTGAAATGATGGGAAAATACAAGACCTAATTTTGAAAAATTAGAATATTTAAAATGATGACGTGCATAAATAGCTTCGGAAAATAATAATAGTTGTTTTAATTTTTTTTTTTGAACGGCGAATAGTTGTTTTAATTAATAATTAATTTATACAAAGATTCCGTAGTTAACGGAAGATAGTTTTTTGGATTATTATTCTTTGAAAGAAGTTTAGAAAATCAATTTAGAATCATTATTGTATGATATCAAATTTTTGTATCTAGGCAGAAATGAGTACAATGTATAATTTCATAAGAAAAAAACCAAACAGAAGAAGACGCACCAAAAGACAATCGAAACGGGTTCTTTATTTGCCGTGGCCGGCAACCAGCATTTAAATACGCCACCACCTCCGTTGATCATCATCATCATCATCCCCACTGAAGTTAGTTTCTGTCACTGAATATGACCGCGGCCGCCTGTTCTTCTCTCTCAACCAAACCGCGGTTCGATCGTTCCTTCTATTCCAGAATTCAGTCTTCCGATTCTCTTTTTCCTGCGATTGTAGCTGTGAATCGGAAGGATTCGAAAAGAAATGGGTTTCGTGGGGTTGGAATTGTGCGTTCGTGCAGTGAAGTGGTAGCTATTGATGATCGGAAAAAGGAGAAAGTGAGTGGCAAGAGAGATAAACGGAGGGTTTTGAAAGTTGGATTAATTTGTGGAGGGCCATCTGCTGAGCGTGGGATTTCGCTTAACTCTGCCAGATCAGTGCTTGATCATATTCAGGTTTCAATTACTTTTCAACAGTCCATTACAGCTGAAGTCATCTGATTATCAGTATTATTTGGCATGAAAATTGATTGGGTTTCTTGTGCCTCTGAAATTGCCCTATTATGAATTTCCTGTGTATACTGTAATGTTTCCTTCTCAGGACACTTGATTCAGAATTTAAGATTTTCAGTCTTCTTTTTGATAAAATTTCGTAATGTATTGTGGTCGCATAAACATACACACACACACACTGATTATGGTGTGTTTGTCAGGGGGATGATCTGCATGTAAGCTGCTATTACATTGATCCCAATCTCAATGCATATGCAATTTCCTCGGCTCAGGTTTGTATCCCAGACATTATTTAAGTTTTACGATGTGGCTGTTATCTTTCTCTAATGATTTACTCGTTGGTATCTGAGATCTAAGAAACCCAATTTTAATTGCTTAAAACGCCCTCAGATAATGACAAAATAAGGGATTCTTGTGGACCTAAATGAATAGCATTGATAAGTGGTAATGATGGCATTGGGTAAATAGGAACTTTAACTTCCAAATTATGTCATTTACACTTGCAGGTTTATTCAAATACTCCTGCTGATTTTGATTTCAAACTTGAAAGGTAAATTGTAAATGAGAATTTTTTTAATTTTATATAGAACCCATTTACTTGTGAATGGGTCTGTTTGGCCTATGCCTTATCTCTAACAGGTAAAAGGGGTTAATTTTTTTAAAAGGAAAGGCTAAAAGGATTCAGGTCAAATGGCTTAAAAGTCTCCCAAAGTCTACATTTAAATTATAAAACCTCCAAAACTATTTTATTAAATAAAGTTTGATTATTACTAAATAATATAACTTTTATATTTACAAAAAAGGTTAAAATTTGGATAAAAAAGATTCAGGCTAATCCGACCGGACCTGACCCGACCAGTACCATCAGCCACCTTCCTATTTTCGTACCTCTACTTCCATGTCTCCAGTTTGGTTCTGTTGGTTTTTGTGGGCACACTGAAATTTCTTATACATCTTTTGCTAGCGTGGCTCAAGGTTTTGACACTTTGACCGAGTTCGCAGAACACCTAGCAGCATCCGTCGACATAGTTTTCCCTGTCATACATGGTCGTTTTGGTGAAGATGGTGGCATTCAGGTTAAAACCACTGCCTATGCTAATACAAACAATTTAAACGATTTTTGTAGTAATAATTGGATGTTTATGAAATTTTTGTTTATTGTTGACTCTTTAGGAGCTTCTTGAAAAATCAAATGTTCCATTTGTTGGAACAAGATCAAAAGAATGCCGTACAGCATTTGACAAAGTAAGGTTATTTGTGCGTTCATGCTCTTGTTTTAATTATTTTATTAATTTGTCAACTAACTTACACAGCAAAATAACTGTTTTCTAGACATATTGTTGTACTTAGTGCTCATTTTTGATCCTATGGACGATGGCAGTATGATGCTTCCTTGGAGCTTAAGAGACAAGGATTCATAACAGTGCCCAACTTTGTACTCCAGGTAATTTTCTCGAGTAATATAAGTTTTATACACTTCTCATTTATGTTTTCCAGTGTTTTCCATTACTTTTGGCCTTTAATGATTAAATTCTAAATATGATATTACTTGTAACTATTCTCAAGCCAGTACTCCCCTTGTCGCATGGGAATTGTACCAGTTTCTTCATGGGATGTCTAGTGAAAATTGCAACACTTTCTTTCTTTGGAAGTTTTAAAATTAATATAATGTGCGTATAATCACGAATGATGATATTGATTTTGGTCCACACTTTATTTTATGTGTATATTAATAAAAATTTTGATATTTGACGAACAGTCAAAATTTCTTTACAACGATATGCTAAGTCAAATACAACAATTCCCATGATATGGTGTGTGTATATGTTAGCTTCATGACCTTGAGTCTTGACAATTGTCTGGAAAATCCAATGATTTGTTCAACATTTGAATTGACATGAATCCTAAGACTACTCTCATTCATAACCCAACCCAACCTAACCAACCTATTCATTAAAAATTAATTTCTCTCTCTAACACCTACAAAACCAAACTAAACCCATTTTTTTCACTCCCATTAGCAACCTAACCAAACTAGTTTTTTTATTAATTGTTAGACAATCGTTCAAGAAGAAGAACAAAACAACAATGGAATTAAGCAGTCATCACAAATTCACTTTATTTGTAAAAGAGAATAGGAGAACTTAGTACATTTTACAATTAGCTACTACCATTTGGTTAATACTAGAGATAATGCTTAACTCCTTCCTCGTAATTACCTAATTCCTTCCTAGTAATTAGCAAATTATCGACTAAAAAGAGAATCTGAACATTGCTTGGTCCGCCCCTTAGTTGATGCTTTAACCGCTTACTTTTGATTGGAACTATTGACTTTTGACTTTTGACTTTTTAAAAATTAAACTAACATCCACCCCCTAATTTCGACTTCTTGTTTGTTTCTCTGCCTCATATAACTCGCACATACCTGCTTGACAGGTTCACAAAATTTTGATTCATTTACATCTTTCTTTGATGCAACCTTTATCACTATTTTTCCATCTTGAACATTACCTCCAAATAGAGTTGGTTGCATCATTTGTTTTTCATGACCATTCATCACATCAGGTAATAAGTTAACATCCATTATAATAATCTCTTGTAATCTTGTTCATCATAAACTTACAACTCTTTTTCTCATTAAGGTATATTAATTTTGGCTACATGTTGCAATTGTGCTCGCCTTACTTCCATGGGCTAGACTAACATCAGAACTTGCTAGGGTCTTCTTACTAACATCCGATCTTCTGAACCGAGATGGTAGTGTTCCATACTGTATTCGACATTCTTCCTGTTTAGAGCTTTCTTAACGCCTACTAATATGATGATTTTAGCAATTTATTCTTCTTCAAGGTTTTTTGATAAGCATACCCGAAGGTTCACCTTGTGCAATCAGTTTTGACTTCTCTGAACCTTTATCCCTTTATGAGCAATTTGTTAGATCTCTTATAAAGTCTCAAAATTCCATTTGCCATTTTCACTTTGCATAAACTTTCATCTAACTGCCCCAGGTTAAGGATGTTAGTGCTTAGTTTAGGTATATAAACCCATTAGTAAATGCCTTTTGATCACTGTTCTTACATTGCACTTGAATTGCCTTAAATTTCAATTGTAAGCCCGTCGCCAAAACCAAACATAGCCCACAATTTTAATATCAAGATCACCAAAGAACTTTCTTCACCCCATCATGTGATTTGAGGCTCCATTATCTTGATGCCATGTGCTAGCATCATATTTATCTTTGGCAAACACGCTTCGAAAGACCTTTTCTTCATTCAACATCACAGTTATAGACCATAGGTTTCTCTTCAAGTCAACTTTACCATTTTGATCCTCTTAATTAAAATCATGGTTATTGTTTAAAGGATGACGATTTGCTTGTCCTTGGCCATTAAATTTTCCATGACCTCTACCCATTTGTCTTCTATCTTGGTTGCTATTTTTCCTTTTCCTTAGAGCATCACTTGTGGAAAAAAGTAGCTTTTCTTATTCATCGCCATTGCTTGCCTCGTAACATCTCATTTGTTCCTTAAAGGTCTTCAATTTGGACACCGCCTCTTCAAATGGCATACTTTCATGTTCGAGTACTGGTGCATAGAAGCTACTACATGCATAAACTTAACGGAAATGGAACTCATTAGTTTTGTCACCATTACTTTAGTTTCAAGACTGGAAGCAAGGATCTTAAACCTTGCTTCGATACCATTGATCTTGGCTGCAAGTTCATCAATGGTGTCACTCCTTTCATCTTTAATGATTAAAATTCAAATTTGAAAATATGAATTCGGGCCTTTTGAACCCGTTTAGCTCTGACAAAGTGAGTCTTGATTGCCTCTCGGAGATCTTTGGCTTTCTTATGTTTGGCAACCTGTAAAACTATATATTTTGGCAATGGTTGAAAAATCAATGCCTCGGCAGTTTGTTTTTTTTGATCTTCAATGTTATCGTTGGTCACGACATCCCAAATTCCATAAATTCTCAATACTGTCTTCATAATCACAACCTACAATGTGTAATTCGTGGTTTTGAGGACATTACAACGATATGCAAGGTGTATCCTTGGTTATCACGTTTGCACCGCCACCGACTCCCCGCTTAACAGGCTGCTCTTCCATGCCTTTTCTTCTTCAGCTTCCTTCTACAAGCGAACCAGATAGGACAACTTTCTTTCCCAGCTACGAGTTACATCTTAGCTTTGATA
This sequence comes from Flaveria floridana, assembly GCA_018326465.1. Lineage (NCBI taxonomy): Eukaryota > Viridiplantae > Streptophyta > Magnoliopsida > Asterales > Asteraceae > Flaveria > Flaveria floridana. The sequence continues at coordinate 41,056 of BJCO01464583.1, read as the reverse complement.
CCAATTGCTAGATAATCAAGAAGAACAATAGAACAATGGAATTAAGAAGCCATCACATATTCACTTTATTAAGAAAAGGGAATAGGAGAACTTGGTACATCTTGCAATAAGAAGAGGATGAGAAGAAAAACTTAGGTAATGGTGAGCGAATTCGGATTTATGCCAAGATGAAGGACTTTGGAGGTGATTTATTACCTAAGGAGGCTGGTGGAAAAATATAGCGAGACAAAACGAGACTTGAATATGCTTTTCATCGATCTAGGAAAAGCTTATGATAATGTCCCTCAATAGGTGATTCGGGATGTTAAGGGGGGAGAGAGGGATACCGCTGAGATATATATATATATATGTTAGGGCTGAGATGATTATTTAGGCACCTGTGGGGGATACTAGTTTCTTCCCTGTAAAGGTGGGTCTTCAAGAAGGGTATGCGCTAAGCCTGTTTCCTTTTTACTGTGGTTCTAGATGAGTTGTCAAAGTCGATTTAAGATGCCGTCCCTTGGTGCGTGTTTTTCATGGATGATATTGTGCTGGTAGTGAAAAAGAAGCAAGAGTTAAATGAAAGATTTGGGGAGTGCCAAGCAGTCTTAGAGCATAAAGGGTTACGTGTCAACAAAAAATACAGTGCTTCACTGTAATTTCAGCGAGGATAATGATGAAAGATAACAAACAGATGATTCAATCTCATATTGCTAGAAATCCAAGAATTTCTAGGGGCGCTAGCGGATATAGGGAGACAGGTGATCTTGCAAACAACCAGGTTCAAGAATCTTGAATTATGTATTCAGAGCAATGGAACATTAACTGCGACGTACCTTACCGTCTTTAGATAGGTTGGTGAAAGTGGAGAACAACCTCAGGCTTTTGTGTAATAGGATTATTTGTGTGATAGGAGATTCCTTGGTAGATAGAAAAGGAAGTTTTATGGTGTTGTCATTCGACCAACTATGTTTTACGAGATTGATTGTTGGCCGCTTAAGAAGACAAAAGCTTGAAAGCTGGAGGTAGCAGAGATGAGGATGTTGAGGTGGATATGTGGGCACACAAGGATGGAGAAGATTAGGAATGGTGTCTTTACGGCTAGATTAGGTGTAGCATGCATTTTGGACAAGGTAAGGGAGGGGAGATTGAGATGGGTTGGGCATATGCAAAGAAGAAGGATGATGAAAACCAATATGGTGTGTCGAGGGCAAATTAGGGATGATTTACAGGGCCGACGACTCTCCGAGGACATGATTAGTGATGGGTCATCTTGGTGTTGTAGGATAAAGGTGAAGGAATGATAGAGGAACGTAGACATGGGGCCTTTCCTAGGATGTTCGGTGTAAATTGTTACCGCCTTCTAGGTGTGCCTTTAGTCATAGACGATGTTATCCATAATTAGTTGTAAGAATTTATTGCATTCATGCTCTATTTGTCAAAATGATGCTAATAATTTGATATGTTATCTTCTTTTCCTATATGTTATATGCATTATGTCCTTAGTATAAAGGTATTTGTAATTCGATATGTTATGTGTCTTTCTATATGTTACACGCATTATGTCCTTAGTATACAGGTATTATGAGCCGAGGGTCTCCTTAGGTGCGGCCTCTTTACCCCTTGGGTAGAGATAAAGGTTTGCCCTCATCACGCTCTCCAGACCCTACTATCATATAAGATTATACTAGGTATGCTTGTTTGTTTATTTGTTTGGTACATCTTGCAATGAGCTACTACCATCTATGTATACTATACATAACGTTTAACTCCTTCCTAGTAATTAGCTAATTATTTACTAAAAAGAGAAACTGAAAAGTGCTCGATACTGCCCCTTAGTTTATGCTTTGACCGCTGACTTTTGACCGGAACTATTGACTTATCACAATTAAACTAACTTAAATAAGTATAATTTATTATTGATTTTTACTTCATTAGAAATTAAGAAATTGAAGAATATTTAGGAAAAAGGAATCAAAAGTGGATGTGGAAGTATGTCAATATCATACCACATAAATAGAAAAAATATATATATGAATTTCGATACTTTATCTATTTTTTTTTGAACCCAACAATTCTAGAATTTTTAGATGATAAGTTTTATTAAAAAAATTACATATCAAACCAATTAAAAGTTGACATGTGACAAAGTTATTAAATAAAAAAATAAAAACAATTACACGACATTATCTTTTTGAGCAACAGAGTCATGGTCCATGTACCAACTTGGTCGCCCCAATTAAAGAAACTTTTATCTTTTTAAGTTACGCGCGTTGAGGGACCAACTAAACACTCCCTCAATGGGATTAGTGTAATAAATGAATTTCTTTGACAAGCACAACCTATATTTCTTTGTTTTCACTTAGAAACAAATTTTGGCCCAATGCTTAGGAGTTTGTGCTGTATTAGGGGAATGAAGCAAGTAGGCCAAAAGTAGTCCAAGTCTATTTTTAAGGCATTATGCATCTAGCCCATAGTGAACCGACACTCCCTCGGACCCCGTGCGTGTGGAAGCCTTTTGCACTAGATATCCCTTTAAATTATTTGTTAAAAAAGGCCAAAAATGTGACAACTCACAATGGGGCAATTTAACCCGACTCGTCCCATACTACAAGTTGACCCTTTTGACCCACTATCCAACCTACCAATCTTGCCACCTCTAGATACTTTTAAGGCATATAATTCTGATGCAGTTAAGCTTCCTACATGTTCCGTGCTCATTCTTAAAATTTCTATTTCAGGGGAGTAAATTGGATGAATCTGGTCTTTCAAGATGGTTTCTTGACAATCAACTAGATGCTAATACAGGGAAAGTTGTGGTAGTTATTATTACTGAAATATAAGCATCACTAATGGGATAATGTTAAAATCTCAAATCATGTTGCATGCTTGAGTTTTACTCACATGGTTTCAGGTAAAACCAACAAGAGCAGGATCAAGTGTTGGAGTAACAGTTGCTTATGGTGTTGTTGATTCCCTTTACAAAGTTAGAGAAATAATTTCTGTGGTACTTTCCATCTTTTTGGCTTTCTCAATCTTTGACTTTGAATTCTTTTCTTTCTTTTTGATTTATGACCATACACGTGATTGTTTTCACTAGTGTGGCAAGTTCCATTCAATTTTCTTGGGAGTAAAATGTTTTGGGTCCAAATTCGCCCAAAGTTTATTTTTAGTGCGTAAAACTTTCTAGGTCATTTCATTCTAAAATTTTCATTATTATTGATGTAATATATTCGTTATAATCACATTTTGACACACTAAATAAGAGTAATAATATTTATTTGGACAAAAACTGGTTTCTAAAAACTCGGCCTGTTTTAGCCGGTTCCAAAAATACCACATATTAGCTGAAACCATTTTGACCCATAACCCAACCCACCTAACTAGCTGGTCTTGCCACCTCTACACAAAAAAGCAACAACAGATGTTAAAATAAAAGGGATTATACTTATACTAACTTGTATGAAGGTTAATTCTTGTGTCATACATATTCATTGACATGATTTTTATTTCTACTTCTACTTGTCAGGGGATTGATGATAAAGTTATAGTTGAAATTTTTCTTGAAGGAGGTAAAGAGTTTACAGCAATTGTTCTTGATGTTGGTTCTGAGTTTGACTGCCAACCAGTCGTATTCCTACCAACAGAGGTAACCAACATCCAAGTATCTGATTCTTTAGATGTAGTTCTGTTCTTCATTCTTCATTTCGTGGGTCTTGTATTCGTTTCTCTTCACCTCAAGTCAATGGGACCCACATCAAAAGGAAAATATGGAGTGGTCAAATAAATAAAACAGTTATATTTTGATTTGCATTGTTGATTTGCATTGTTAAAATCAGGTGGAACTTCAGTCTAGCGTTAGTGATGACTCAAGTGAGAAAGATGCAATATTTAACTACCGGAGGAAATATCTTCCCACTCAGCAGGTAATACAAGAGGTTTTGGGTAGGGGTGGCAATTTGTGTCGGATTCAGATTGGCGGGTTGGTATCACCTAACCCAAACATCACCCTTTTAATTATTCGTGTTGAAAACTCAACCTTAACCCAGAGACAGCGTAACCCAGGTTGCAACCCATTTATCTAAATTGGTGAAATGAGTTGGCAGGTTATAAGTGGTTTGGTGGATTCTAAACTGGTTAAACGGGTCGTTAACAGATTGTAATCAGGCTGTAATCAAGTTCTAACAGGATGTGAACAAGTTAAACAAGCTGTAAAAAGGGTGGTGCGTTGACCAGTTTATTTGCGACCCAACCCGAACACACTTGTTTATTAAATGGGTAGGACAGATCAACCAATTCAGAACCAACCTAAAACTTGATTACGTTTGTGTTCGATTTGTGCCACTAAAAGGTATCCAGCAGTATGAAAAAAAATGGAGGGTTTTTGAAAGCAGCCCTGCTTCAGACTTTGATTGATTATTATAAAAAAACCCACACTGAAATCAATTACATTGATATCCTATTTATACTAATCTAAACTTAGACCGCCAACCTTAATTGCCTCAAAATTCAAAATTCCTACATACTAGGAAACAATCAAATTAAATAATATTATGATATCTTAACATAAATAAAGGTAATCACTAAATAATCAAAACAAAAAAAAACTCAGACTCCAAAAAATCAACGTCTTCCTTTTTATCATCATCCCAATCCAAATTAGGCTAAGAATCACCCCCCTAATTTGGATTCGGATCTCTTCGACTAGGGTTATTGATTCCTAGTAGATCCCGTAGTTGCACGCTCATCTTTTCTAATTCTGTTTCATGCTCATCCATGTTCTCATCGATCTCATCAGAAAAATTTCACACTAAATCATCTTTCATATCTGGATCTTCCTGTTGCTCGAACATGGTTAATAACAGGGCTGGTTCATCTTCTTCTTCTTGAGTCAGGTGTACTTCATTTTTCAGTCTTGCACCTTTCCAGTTTTGATTTGGACACTCGCTTGCATAGTGTCCGTATTCTTCACATTTAAAACACTTGATTTTTGAAACGTCTTGTTTACGATTTACAGGTAATCACCAAATAATCAAAACCAAAAAAAACTCCAGACTCCAAAAAATCAGCATCTTCCTTTTTATCTTCATCCCAATCCAAATTAGGCTAACAGCCACATTGGGAATTCGCCTCTAGTTTTGGGCGAACTGGAATCTTCGTATCATTTATGGCGGGTTGTTTGTTTTTAGAAAATAATGTACTTTTTCCCCTGGTGCAGGTTGTTTATCACACTCCTCCTCGTTTTCCATTAGATGTAATAGAAAAAATTAGGGAAGGAGCATCTATATTATTCAAAAAATTTGGACTACGGGATTTTGCAAGAATTGATGGTTGGTTTTTACCGCCTTCTGCTAGTATTTCATCCTCGGAAACAAATAATTTTGGTCAGAGTGAATCAGGAATCATCTTATTTACTGATATCAACTTGGTAAAAGACTTCATTTATTTATTTGTAATCAAGCACCTATTTATAAATAGTGAACTTGTGTTTACAAACTTGTTTCTCTCTTTTAGATAAGTGGAATGGAACAAACTAGCTTCCTATTTCAACAAGCTTCAAAGGTAATCTTGTCAACTTTGAGATTTGTATAATGTTGCAGTTTCTATATATGACTTTCATGATTGAAATATGTGGTATTTTTAACATGGCAAAGAAGGGTTTTATTTGTTAAACTACTAATACTTTTAGGCAAAAAGCATTTTCTTTGTCTCTTATAAATTGCTCGTTAACTTCTTTTTTCACTAGGCTTGTAAATTACATGGAAAACTTGATGTTTTAGGTTGGGTTCTCCCACTCAAATATCCTAAGAACCATTATCCAGCGTGCTTGTTTGCGATTCACGAGCCTTGCTTCATATTCTAGTGAATCAAAGAGGTCACCTAGAAAGTCAAAGTTTTCAAAGCTTGGTAAAAAATCTTCTGAACATGAAGGTGTTCGTAAAGTTTTTGTAATATTTGGTGGAGACACGTCTGAACGTCAAGTGTCTCTTATGAGTGGGACTAATGTTTGGCTCAATCTTCAAGTATTCGATGATGTAAGCTTTCTTCTTAGAAAAATATACTTATTATTATCTGTTTAGGTTTTTATTTTTATTTTGTTTTATGGATAGAGTATAAATGATCTTTCATTAGCTAGTTTACAACTTTTAACACTCATGAAAAGCAAGAAAATTTGAGGAAATCCAAACATAAATTAAATGGGTTATTAAGAAAAAGATATTTAATGAGTATTAATTCAGCTTTCTGGAAGTTTATGGTACCCCTCATAAAAGTTAATAAATAAATGGAAAACATGCTTTCTTCGTCCATGTGCTGGCACAATTGGATAAAGAAAACAAAGAAGAAGAAATCATACAGAATTTACAAGGAATGAATAAATCAAGCTACCCTAAGGAATCGGTGTATATTTATACTAAACAATCCCTTAATCTCCAACCCAAAAACTCGTAAACATGGAAAGTATACCAAACTAAATGTCAAATAATAAAAACTAGACTCGATAAAAATAAAACTTAATAAAATAATTCTAATCAATATTAACCCAATAATCACCCCTTTAATATTGATTTAACCACTTCTGATCTTCACAATGGTAGACCTTACTCATCTCTACAAACCAAGTTTGCCTCTTATTCATGTTCCCACGTTTAACACTCTACCTCATAATGCCTAAGCTCGTTACACTTGAAACACCGTACATAACTTTTGTCGCACTCCGTTTGACCTCTGATTTGTTGGGGCTTACCGTCTTTCCTTTGATCTACCTTGAAACCTCCACCCCGACCACGTCCATGATTTTCATGGCTCGAACCTCCTTGACCATAATGCTCACAAAACACGTCGCTCCCAACATCTTTTGTAAGTAACATCTTCCCAAATAGATCTCCCCATTGATCTGGTTCTTTAGTGCTCTTTTCGTAGGCTTTAGGCTGTGTCATCTTTAAATTCGATAGTCTTTAGATCTAGTATTTGTTTGATCGAAGCACAATATGATTTAAACATCTAGGGTGGCTAGCGAGGAACTTCTTGACGAGCTTAGATTCCTTGATTATCTTACCAAGGGAAGCTGATTTTGATGCTATACTTGATAACTTGCCCGTAAAGTCATCGATGGTACCCGTTTCATTCATCTTCAATCCATCAAACTCAGTCATTAGAGTTTAACATCTAGCCTCCACCGGATTTGTACCTAGATGTCGAGTCTTGATTGATCTCCTTTGTAGTTTATGAATTGCCAATTTGCGTAATCAATTCTTTAGGTATTGACTGAAACAAGAGAGTGATTGCCACTTTGTTTTTTCTTCGCGTCCACCCCTGTTATCGGTTCAATGGCATTCCATACGCCATGAACGTTAAAATCGTTCGGATCTGTATCTACCAAATCTTGTAGTTTATAGTAGTTAAAACAGGACACCCATGAAACCCACCTCCCGGACTGGTATGGTCGCCACCTGTTGATCACCCGTCTTTTCCTTGTAAACAATAGAAGAAACATCCAACCTGTGTAAATCGATATTCATGACAGATCGAATATTGCAATCGTATTGTTGCCGTTTATCAGACCTGTGATGCGGAATCTCACAGACCCGTTGATGATTTCAAGTGAAGATCTATTGCAAGATGAACATGTGTGATGATGAATGAATGATGAACAAATTTAAGAACATGTATTCGTATAAATTTCATTCATTCATATGTATGATATCAAGAGAAATACAAAGGAGTTTGTAAGAAAAACACTTTCTCTCGCACACACTCAACCTTGAATTCTCTGATTGTTAGTGATGCACCTTTTTGTGTGTGTTAGTGCTCTAAAACTTGTTGTATCTAATAAGTATAAATGACTAAGTGTAGTCATTTATACTCTTTACAATAATAAGAAAAATTACATTTAAGCACAAAATGATTACAAAAATATAGTTCTAAGCATGATAAATTCTCTATTGCTGATGCGTGACTACCGGGTGCTGACGTCATTCGGGACGACCGCTGATGTTGACTGTTGACTTTGACCACGGTTGACCAAGTTTGACCAAGTTTGGCTTTGGTCAATTTTCTTCGTTTTGATCATATCTTTAGCATATTTTCACCGTGTCGGTTTTGATAATCATCATGAGATTTGGCACTTAGGTTTTGATAAGTATCATCTTCAAATAGTCCAACACAACCTAGATTGGCCCCAGAACCTCCGTGATTGATCTACACCCGTTGCTGGACAACAAGCCCCTACCAATATGTCTTCCTTGGTGCTAAACGATCTACTTCAGCCCCTGTTGATATTGTTTCTCTAGCACCAAATCTGTTGGCTTGTTGCCAAAAGTAAAACACCCCTGCAGTTTTTTTTTCCTCAGCTTAGAGATTATTGGAACCCATTCTCATTCCACACCCTTCTTTTCTTTACTCGATCACCAGAAAAAACAAGAAACAACTCTGTGTTGCTTGCCGCCGAATACAAGCTTTCAAAACCAAGTGACCCTTTTTTCTTGTCACAGGCTCCTATTCGGCTCTGATGCCAATTCTTGGCATAATTGGATAAAGAAAACAAAGAAAAAGAAATCAGACAGAAAGCTTTGGGAAACAATCCCGACTCTTCTGATATTAGTCCTGAAAACCAATTACAAGGAATGAATAAATCAAGCTACCCTAGATATATATTTATACTAAACATCTCTTAATCTCCAAGCCAAAAACTAGTAAACATGGAAAATATATCAAAGCATTTCTCAAATAAAAAAAAATAGAGATAATAAAATTAAAACCAAACTTAATAAAATAATTCTAATCAGTAATAACCCAATATAATGAGGCACATACAGATACTTTGAACCACAGTTAAAAAAGAGGTGTCAAACTGTTAATTGTAACCCATTTAATTATAAATTTCTCAATTTGAGTTATGTTTTATCTCTAACAGGTCAATTATGTTAAGTGACAAGATTTAACCAAAAAGGGGATGGGTCAAATGGATTGAAAGTGTTTTCAAGCGTATTAAAACCTCCTAAATTACTCTTTAGATATAGCTAATCTCTCTCTGTTATAATACAGTTACTGTAACACCTTGAGTATTTTAGATAACTTAAAAAACAGATTACAAAAAGTGTTTGTACACACTAAAAATTACCCATATAGGTCCAAGCCCATTTTAACCTGTGACCAGCTCGCCCATTTTCCCACCTCTACTTATCAAGACTACCCATTCAAGCCATCACACTACAAATGATGGACGGGTGGTGGTCTATCAACAATTACTTTGATTTATGTATTGTGTAAAAGTATACTCCTTCCATAAGCCTTTCAAAGCAGAGGAGTTAACCAAGTTTTTAAAGTAATTTAGAAGTCAGATAGCAATCAGTTATGACGGCTGACCATTCTTAATTAGCATATTGTATTTTTTTTTCTGGTTACAGCTGGAAGTAACCCCTTGTTTACTTGCTCCTGGAAATGATGTCAGCTCGAGGACAGTTTGGTCGTTACCGTAAGTTGAGTTTAGTATTGCCATATGCTTAGCAAATACTAATAGTCAGTTCATGATAGTAAATTGTGAGATGCCAAACAAGTTTTAGTTTTTCAACTACCATTTTGATTAGTTAAATGGAGTGATTATGTGCAGAAATCAACCATATAAAAAAATAACTATCTAATATATACTAAATGAGCATGAAAAAGATGATCTTCCTATATAAAATAAACATGACTATATATTTCTTATGAACAATAGTTACGTTTGTCTGAACTATTTGTTCTTTTGTGCATATAGTTATTCGCTTGTGCTAAGACATACTACAGAAGAAGTTATTGATGCCTGCACAGAGGCATTGGAACCTGCTCGTGCTGCATTGACGTCTCATTTAAGAAAGCAAGTGATGGAAGAACTAGCCAACAGTTTGAAAAACCACAATTGGTTCACTGGTTTTGATATATCCGATGAACAACCTATTAAATTCACACTTGAAAACTGGATAAAACTAGCCAAGGAAGTTCAAGCCACGGTTTTTATTGCAGGTTTGCGGATAATTTAATTCTTCTGAATTGGGAATTAATAAATGTGTAGAAAGTTGTAAATAGATATTGATATTGAAATTTAGATGGAATATTGATAACATGTGTTAATTTAAATGCTTGAACAGTGCATGGAGGTATTGGTGAAAATGGTACACTTCAGTCATTGCTGGACGCTGAAGGAGTACCTTATACAGGTGCCTTTTTTTTTTTGTTTTTCGCTGATGTCAGAAGATTTAATTATTTATTTGATCAAAGTTATTTATGTATTTTACCCTTTGCTTACCTTAGGTCCTGGATTTTCGGCTTCAAAGATATGTATGGATAAAGTGGCAACATCACTTGCGGTTAAACATGTACGGTAACCACTTAACATGTTCCTTAGATATAGAAAGAATGGGTGGGTCAAGTGCGTTGGGTAACGGTTCGAATTGAGTACTTTTATCAGCCATGTAGGACTCATGTACTTTGTGTGAACAGCTTACAAACTTGGGGGTTCTTACAATAAATAAGGAGGTTAGGAAAAAAGATGATCTTGTGAATTCTTCTAATTCTGATGTTTGGCAAGAGATTGTATCAAAGCTCCAATGTGAAACCGTTTGTATCAAACCAGCAAGAGACGGTTGCTCAACTGGAGTTGCAAGACTTTGGTAAGTTACGCATGAACATGTGTATATGGGTGTTATATTTCTACTGAGTCAAATGGTCAAGATGAAAAAAAATGCTTAAAAGGTAACACATCAAAACTTGAAAGTCACCAAAAGTTGCATTTTAATGCTTAAAACATCCTAAATCTTTTTATTCAAAAAATAGATTTTTGTCTAAATAATGTATTTTGGTAATCATATTTTGACACAGTAATATAAAAATTTTGTAATTTTGGACAGAAGTGTTTTATATCAACCTAATCTAACCATTTCGACATGTTACCCAAATTTTACCCATAAAGAACTTGTTATTTAACCTGTCCATTTTGTCCTCACCGTGCTGTAATATTCTTCCATAGAAAATGTTCTCTAAGCATCCTTGAAAATACAGTTTTAGATCTGTGTTTGACTAATGGCCAAATGACTAAAATGCCCTCTGAATAATGACGTAACAAGAACGATAATAGATTGCATCAATATCACCATTGGAAAATGTGTAATCAGATCTTGAAGTTTTGCCAAGAAAAAATAAATGCTGCAATTCCTGTGGAATATAAGAAGCAAAATTAATACTTCTATGTATATTGTATCATATGTTGCCATTATTATTATTATTATAATTTTTTCTCCTGAAAACGCAGTTGTACGGAGGACCTTGGCATTTATGTAAAAGCCTTGGAAGACTGCCTTCCTCGAATTGCTCCAAATAGCTTTGCAAAGGTAGTGAATACATGTTACTTTCAAAAATCCTTATCAGCTGAAATTACTGTCTCCTGTTGCTTAAGAACATATGCACAAAATGTATTTTTACAATAAGAAAGTTCATATATTATTGTAATAATATAATTTTGAAGTCATATACAACACATTAATAATTTATATTATTGGAAAAAGAATAAACTACTGTTTGCAGGTCAGCCAAACCCGACCCATTTGACCTGATTGCTTTGACTTTTGATTAGTTGCCCGCCTTGACACCACATATCACATGTTAATTTTCCAATTTACTATCTTGGGAATAAAATTTTATGTTATCATTGCACAGGCACATGGATTAATTGAGATGCCGGTTCCTCCACCAGAGTTGGTAATATTTGAACCTTTTATTGAAACGGATGACATCACTATTAATAATGTATCCAAATCAAGAAATCAGAATGAAGGTCTGTTGTGGAAAGGAAATAGTAGATGGGTTGAAATAACTGTTGGGGTCATAGGAAAACGAGGCTCCATGCGATCTTTGATGCCAAGTGTCACTGTTAAAGAAAGCGGTGACATATTATCCCTTGAAGAGAAATTTCAAGGTAATGCACCTTAGTTTCATCCGTTTTCTTTTTCGTATGCATGTGATCAATGGGTGTTTGGCTTTATGTCTTGGAACTTATAATCGTTTAGTGTTTGGATTTTAGAAAAACGGTTTCTGATTATCTCATTCCAATTATTGATTTTGATATTGTCAATTTTAGAGCACGCATCCAAACACTTTTAGCTTGATGCTAAAATTTTGTAAAAAGCTTTTCTCTTATCTTGTTCCCTATATAGATGCAATATTTTCCAATATTTCTTGTGATCCTACATACCCTTTAGTGGTGACAAAATAGAGACTCATATTGGCCAAATCAATCACAAAGAGGTCATTTCATATTTAAACTATTTCTGTAAAGGAAAATTTTCTAGTATTATATATGATTTCAGATAGAGTATTTAAACAGCTCATGTTTTAATGTAGCAAGTACTTCCTTGCAGGTGGAACGGGGATTAACCTTACCCCACCCCCACTGTCAATAATGAGGTTAGTTATGTAATAATTATATGTTAGTCACTGATATCTGCTACTCATCCTCAAAAGTAATTTTTGTTTATATTATTTTGCAAGTTATATTTGAAGTTTGGAAATTCTAATGGTTTTGGACTGTTATGTTTTGTCACTATTTGTTAATTATTACTGTTATAAATGTTCTTACTTTTCCAATCTGTAATTGTTTATTTAATTCTTATTCCTGAGTTAGTACGGAGTCGCTAATGAGATGCAAAAAACGGATTGAGCTTATAGCTAACACCTTGGAGCTTGAAGGATTTTCTCGTATCGATGCATTTGTAAATGTTGACACCGGAGAGGTATGTCGGTGTCCTTGAAATTCGTATTTTTAATAAAAAGAATCATTTCATACTTCCATTTGATTGCCATAGAAGCAAAGTTTTTTGAACAAAAACAAATTAGTTAATTTGATACTCTTGCAGTCACATGAAAATCACAAAAAGAAACAACGGTCCCATGAAAACTTTTTTTATTTAACTTTTGTTTTCCTCCTAACCCCCTTATCAACTTGCACTTGCAAAAAGTTGAACCGGCACCACTCTTTGGGGGGCAATCACCAATGCCACAAGGCTACAAGGCCATGGGCAGTCCCATGAAAACTACATAAGATATTTGTGTCCAATGAATGTTTCATCGTTGTCATCATCACGATACAAAGAAAGGCCTACATTAGTCTAATGAATGCAGCAATTCCAATCTCGCTTCTGATTGCAGGTTTTAGTTATCGAAGTCAATACTGTGCCCGGGATGACCCCCTCTACCGTATTGATTCATCAGGTATTTCTAGAAATCACAACCCATCACATGAAATTGCAGCATTTCCTCTTTAGAAAAGTTTTAGAGTTAAAGTTACACATTTGTCCATCAGCAAAATTACACATCTGAAGAATTTTGTTTATACATTGAAGGTCAATTTACATCAAGTCAAACATTTTATTAAAACTAAAGAGGACCTGTTTTGATCTTTAATAGCCAAACTTTCTGATGGGCAATCTTTTTAATTTTCTAGACTTCAAACTCAACGTTTTTTTAAGTTCTCAAAAAGGATTTAACAAATTGCATGAACTAAATTGAAGTTAATGTGGTTTTTCTATCATACGGGCTCACATGATTAAAAAACTAGACGGGCCGTATAGCCTTTCTTACTAACACAATAGAATAACTGATGTGAAGCTGTACACCACTGACAGATCCTATGCGGGCCGTATAACATTACTTTGCCACCTATACGGTCCATGTAACATTCTTTCGCCTTCTTACGGCCCGTATGATGACGTAATGACGTCACATGGTTTATTTATATCGGGACCCTCTTTGGAATTAGGTTTAACCTTTCTATGGTACCAAGACTTTCATTGCGGTTTTATCCCATTTCATTTTGTTTGTTTCTCATCTCCTTGAGGCGAGGTCCCCCATTCATCTGGCTAAAATCGGTCCCCATAAATTGGTAACACTTAACAGAAAATACATTACTCAAAGAAAGTCAAACTGATTACTTCTAATTTATTAAAGGGCGTACCTGGTGCTGCAAAGAGCTCCCGCGTTTTCGCAGGGTCCAGGGAGGGTCCGTCCCATTTAAGGGAAGATGTACGCGGTCTTTTCCCCACATTTTGTGGGGAGTCCGTTTCCACGGATCGAACCTGAGACCTTCGGTCCCTTAGGAACAGCTTTTACCGCTGCGCCAAGGCCCGCCCTCATTACTTCTAATTTATTGTCATCCTATATTAACTATAAATGTTTACTTTCTTTAAGCTCTGATCTCCAATTTGTCCTTGCTTTTGGTGCAGGCGCTTGCTGAGGAACCACCAATGTACCCTCATACGTTCTTCCGTACCCTTCTTGACTTGGGTTCACAACGGTTCGTTTGAATCTTGCTCTTGAACAGCATGTTGTCGTCCTTGAAGAACACGGTATTTAATTGAATTTGTTAAACACATCATCTGCAATTCTGATAGATAAATGTATGTTCTTATTTAAAAATCTAGTTTGACCCTCAATAATGATTAGTTATAGTTGTTGTTAATGGTAATCTGGATATGACGGAAACATTACTTCTGATGTTTATTGTAGAGATAGGGTTCGTCATCTAGAACGCAAAGTAGAATATAACTGGAAAAACAAATAAATATCAAAAGAACTTGCTATCCGTTTACAGTGAAATAAAGAATATGCGAAGTGTGGGTAGAACAAAATCATTGAGGCAACGCAACGTGTTTGGCATATTACTCGATTATTATTATTATTAGAGATGGCAGATGAGCAGTGTTGTGCAATTGTTAATGCTTTACATGCTACTCTTTAATTTAATGCACATGCTTCCCCTTATACATATAGGATGTCTGCATGTTTCTAAGCCTGGCAAATTGAGTGGGGCGGGTCGGGGCGTTAGAACGGATTCGGGACAACACGGGTCCGGGTCAGAAACGTGTCAGGTTGGGTTTGCGTTAGAATGGGTTTTGGTCAGAATGGGTGTTGGTCAGGATGGGTCATGGTCAGGATGGGTCAATTCAAAAATTACAAAATTCTTAATTTTCCAACAAAAACCATAAAAACACATATAACTACAAATAAAAGTTGTTTCAAACATTAATTAAAAATGTAAAACCCCCATGAGTAAATTTAGAGTGTTTTAACAATAAGAAGATGCATGCATCAATCATTTAAGTTTCTATCAAAAAATGATATGGTTTAAATAAAAATTAAAATGACATTACCTGTCACGACACTTTAAATCATATTTAAATGATCATAGATAAAGAAGAAACATGTGACACAACCTCACCTATTGATAACCACTTTAAATATTTCAAGTCAAATATCAAGTTTGTTGATACATTTATGCCCATTTAGAGCTCCATGGACAGTACAATATTCAAGAAAATTAATAAAACCTGAATACACGAACTAACAATTTTAGAAGTGTACGACGAATGGATATTGATATTACCTAAAAGTTGTAACTATCATAAGTTGGAATTAATGCTTCATTAGCTTTTACGATTTCTTGCTCCATTTCGTTTTCATTTTCCTCATTTGAATATATGAAAAATAAAAGATGCATGATTTACTATTAACATTACATATAAACATAAAAGCATATGCAATCTAAAGTTAGAAATATATTAAATTAACCATAATACCTTCTTGTAAGATTATATTAGAAAGGCTGATACAACCAAAGCAACCAAAAAACTTCCGGCATGCATGTACTGATGTACAAGATAGAAGTTACTTTGAAAGTTTTACACTATTCATAGAAAAGTATTCTAAGTGTAAAATCTTCCAAAGATAAATACCAAATCTTTCGGAGCTAAAGATGAAGTCTTACGACGCTTCAAAGACAAAGTCTTCCGAAGCCAATGATCTGAAGACTGATTTTTTCCGAATATAGAGAAGACATGTTTTCTCTGATCTACTTTTGCATAAAGCTAACTCACTTTTCGTTGCAACTATAAAGACTCACCAACTTGTATTAGTTGGTAAAAATGTCGATGCTTTTATAAACGTAGATTAAGGTTTAGAGTCTGCAATTTTCTACTTTGTACCTTTTATCCTTTTTGTAATATATTAGGATGTGAGCTATGTCATGTCATAGTCACTAGTTAAAAGGTAATATGCTTTTTGACTTTACATTGATCTTGTTGTCTAGATTAGTGTTTTCACCTAGCTTTCAAAGTATAGCCAGCTGTATGATGTAGTATAAAGTATCTCTGATTCTTGTATTTTATCTTATGCTTTGTAACACTTGTAATAGAACTAGAGAGCAATATACAATGTTCTTGAAAACCATACTTATCTTGTTCTTGTTCTTTTGTTCTGTCTTGTTACTTGTGTTCTTAGTATCTTCTATATAAATCAGGTTCCCTATTTGATATGTTAAGTATTCTAACACTCTCCTTATTGTGATACTGATTGTATTGACCACCCTTAACCGGTCCTGAAATCGGTATCAAAGCATTTTAGGCTCTTGATTGTAAGATCTCACCATCTTAAATCCTCTAAGTTTCACAAATCACTTAAATTTGGCAGCTTCTAAGTCTGATATGGAAACCGGTACCATGGTAAAGTCCCCACTGATCACTCCTGATGATTTTGACACTTGGTGCCTAAGGATGGAAGGCTTTATCAAGTCTTAAGACAACAGGATGTGGAAGTATGTTACCTCAGGACCTTACATTCAATGCACCTCTTCAGCTACCACTAGAGGTGGCATGATTCCAAAGGAAGTGGTTTACTCTGAAGAAGACAGGAAGAGAATAGATGTAGATCAGAAAGCCATGATCGTCCTCCAAACTACTTTTCCAAATGTTATCTACAGAGGCTTCAAGAAGTGAAAAACCGCCAATCAACTATGGGATGCACTGAAGCTGATGTATAAGGGGTCTAGTGAAGCTAAAGAGAACAAGAAAGACCTCTTGAAGTAGCAGTTTGAGAATTTCATTTTCAAAACAGGTGAAACCATGACTCAACAGTACTTCAGGTATGTTAAGATTGTGGATACTCTAATGGATGTTGGAATAACACTAGAGAATAAGGATGTTATGAGGAAGTTTATGTCCTCTCTTCCAAGACAATGGATACACTATTGTGTGGTCATTAAGAGGACTGAAAACCTCAAGATCCTTCCTTACTCTCACTGAGTTGCATGGCATACTCAGTGGATAGTAGATGGAGATGAACATGCAAAACCCATCTGGTAACTCCAACAATCAACAGAGTTATGCCCTTCATATGGTTGAAGGGATTGTAGAGAACCACATCATCATCTCATCTCTTACCCTGGCAACTCACAAAAGGGCCCTTTCATCACCTTCCCATAGACACCAAAGGAGAGCTACATCCAAGAAAGCCCATTCCAAGAGACAAGCTTATCACAAGCCTTTTGTGTCTACTGATGAAAGCATAGGCAACTTCCTCTTCACCTTTGAATATTTGGACTGTATCCATCCAGATGATCTGGAGTACATGGAGATAGTCCAATAGATGGCTCTTTTCACTTATAGGGCCAAGAAATTCTACAAGAGGATAGGGAGGAAGTTTCCCAGCAATGTGTCTAGTGGAACGTTTGGGCTAGACAAAAGCGAAGTGAAGTGTTACAATTGTAACCAAATTAGACATTTTGCTAGGGAGTGCAAGGCACCAAGGACTAATATCAAGCACAACCCAGGCCAAACTACACTGATAGAGCTCCACACATTGAGAAGCCAAAGCAACAAGTTGCAGTTGCTATTGAAGAAGGAGGCTTTCATTGGAGTTTCTAGGTTGAAGATGTATCTCCAAACCAAGCGATGATGGCAGATCATGAAGAAGCCAAGGTATTGGAACATCTTTGTACTTCAAAATGCATTACTAAAGTAAACAGATATAGGTCCTATAACTTAGAGATGAGATCTGACCTTGAGTCCTTAAACATCATAAAAGCTGATTTCAAAAGAATTGAAAATGGTTATAAACTCAAAATTTTAAAGAAAACCATTTCATCTCTTAAGCATGAACATACCAATTACAGGACTCAGATTAAAGATCTCATCACTAAATTAACTGAATGCCAGGCTGAGTTTGTGATTAGCAAAGCCAGGGCACATAAATGTGTTATTGAAGAAGAGACCTTTAAGAACATAATATCCTCATCCCTGCATGCAAAAGTGTGCTATCAGAACAAGTAGCTCCTGGGTTCTAGTGAGATAGATCCTCCGCACACTCTATTGTCTGTAAGATCTCCTAGGTGTGGAACTTGTCAAGATGAGCTTCCATTCATAGACCCCATTGAAGAAGAGGATGAAGAGGAGATAGTGAAGGATAGATCTGAGATGGGTGAAGAAGATCATCCTAACAAGGGTCACTATTCTCCCAAGGAGAGAAAGAAATCAGGGATGACAAAATCTAAGAGGAAGAACTTGATCCGAGCAGCCAAAAGAAGATCAAAGAAGGCTCAAGAGATCAAGGCCACCTTCAACTCCAAGCAGAAATAAGTCTTTCTCTCTGCAGGGTTTGAAGTGGTGAATACTGAGAACTCAACTCTGAACTCTAGTACCAAGAGTTCAAGTTCAAGTCCAACTCATCACTGTGAAGAAATGAAGGCTGATCAGCTGTGTACCACTGCTACACAGCCCGAACCATCCACCTCCAAGAGCACGTCTCTCCTTAGGAAGCTTGCTGCAACATCTGAGAAGATAAAGATGGAGATGGAAAGTTATCAAGCTCAGCCCTCTATTCACAAGAAGCCTCTCAGAAGAAAACCAGTTGATTGCATTATGTGTGGTAGTACTTCTCATCTTGCCAGCCATAGATTGTATCTACAATCCCAAAAATTACTGTCCACATAACCAAGAAGAAGACTTCTGAGAAGAACAAGAAGAAGAAAGCTTCGGAAGGAAAATCTCTTCCTTTCGGAAGCTCCAAAATGGAAATGAAAAAAAGTGAAAACTTTCCTTCGGAAGATAATTTGGTCTCAGAAGAAAGGAATGCTTCCGAAGCACTGAAGCTTGCTGCAGTGAAAGCAAGATCTTCTGAAGGCTCAGTCTCCAAAACTTCTAAAGTTGTCAAAATTTCCAAAGTATTGAAAGTCAAGTCTAATTATCCAAATATGGTGTGGAAGATAAAGGAAGACCAAGTGACTGGAAGTTCTTCATTAACAACAACAAATGATCTCCAAACTTAACATATGATCAATTACTGTTGCATTGTCTTTAGTCCATTTTGAAAAACTCAAGAACAATGAGGCTTGGGTTTCCAAATTTAACTAACTTTCTAAGAATAATGTATGGATCATTGACAGTGGATGATCCAGGCACACGACAGGCAATGGCTCTTTACTTCAAAACTTTAAGAAAATTGATGGAGGGCCAGTTGCTTTTGGAGGAGATGCAGGAGGTTACATTATTGGAAGGGGAAGGGTCACAAATGGTAAGCTCAGTATTGAAAATATAAACTAAGGAGCTTGAGTACAATTTACTGAGTGTATCCTAATTTTGTGATCAGAGACATAACATGCTCTTCACTAAGCATGAGTGCATTGTTCTCAAGCCTGGGGTGGTCACTTCTCAAGAGCATATCCTGCTCAGAGCCCCAAGGAAAGGGAACATGTACAAGATGGATTTGTAGGAAACATCTCCCTCAGGAGAAGTTTCTTGCTTTCTATCTAAAGCAAATACTGATGAGTCTTTCCTTTGGCATAAATACTTGACACATTTTATGATGAAAAGGGTATTACAAGACAATATAGTGCTCCCAGGACTCCTTAGCAAAATGGTGTTACTGAGAGGAGAAACATGACACTTATTGAAGCTGTAAGAACCATGTTGTTTGCACTAAACTGTCCATCACTTTCTGGGCAGAGGCAGTCAACACTGCTTGCTATGTGAAGAAAAGAGTTTAGTAGTTAAGACTCATGGTAAGACTCCTTATGATCTGTGGCACAAAAGGAGACCTTTCATTGGTTTCAACAGATCATTTGAATGTTCTTGCACCATCTCGAATACCAAATATCAAGTAGCCAAATTTGCTGAGAAATCAGATGATGGACACTTTATTGGATACTCTTACAAGCTAAGGCTTATAGAGTATACAATCTCAGAACTAGATTAGTTGAAGAGTCAGCCAATGTGACCTCCAATGAGCACATTCCTAGTGTGAAAGGTTCTAGTCTTGATTGGCTATTTGATCTTGATTTAGTTACCAACCGTTTTAACAAATCTTGTGAGAATGTTTCAAGATCTACAGGTAACTTATCAACAGGAGATATTGACTTAAGATTTGAGGGGAGAAGACCAAGCAAGAATACTACTTCAACTCCAATGGTAACTAACCCTGAAAATGGAGTTCTTATCAGCACAACTATGACAAATCTAGTTGATACATATGAGGTACCTACGAATTCCAGCTCAGAGGCATAAAACTCAAATGAAGGAGCTTCAAATATAGGAGAAATTGGTGATGGTGACAATGATTAAGAATTTCTTGATGCTGATAACCACTCCATGAAAGACACCATCAATGATGTTACACACTCATTGGATCAAGCTTCTCTTGATAAGTGTGTTGATTTGGTGGGTGACACCTCATTGCCAGATTTAAACTTTATAAATTTAGATCCGTCCAATCAACTTGCTGTGATTCCTCAACTTAGGATCCACAAGTCACACCCACCATAAACATCATAGGCGATGTTGACAAAGGGGTGAGAACAAGAGGACAAACCCATGACAAAAATGTTTATCTATACTCTTGTTTCTTGTCCTAGATAGAGCCAAAGAAAGTTGATGGGGCTTTGAAGGATGGAAGTTGGGTTGAAGCAATACAAGAGGAGCTGCTTTAATTCAAAAGACAAAAGTTTTGGAACCTATGTCCTCTTCCTCAAGGGAATACTACTATAGGAACCAAATAGGATTTTAGGAATAAGAAGGATGATAGAGGACTTGTCATTAACAACAAGGCAAAACTACTTGTTCAAGGGTATACACAAGAAGAAGGAATTGACTACACTGATGTCTTTGCTCCTGTGGCATGACTTGAAGCTGTTAGGATATTCCTAGCTTTTGCTGCATCCAAGGACTTCAAGGTCTACCAACTTGATGTCAAGTGTGCATTTTTATATGGGGTGATTGATGAAGAGGTGTATGTCAAACAACCACCTAGCTTTGTAGACCCATATTATTCTGGTTATGTCTGCAAGCTTGATAAGGTCTTTATAGGCTGCATCAAGCTCCAAGAAAGTGATATGAGACACTATCTCAGTATCTCTATCAGCATAGCTACAAGAGAGGTACTATAGATGGAACTCTTTTCATCAAAGGTATAGGGAATGACTTGATGCTGGTTCAAGTATATGTTGATGACATTATCTTTGGTTCAACTAATCCAAAGCTCTGCAAAGACTTTGAGAAGCTGATGCAGAATAGATTTAAAATGAGTGGTGGGAGAACTCAATTTCTTTCTAGGAATTCAAGTAAAGCAGGTTGAAAATGGCATCTTCATAAGTCAATCAAAGTATGTGCAGGACATACTTACAAGATTCAACATGACTAAATGTAAGATTGCAAAGACACCCATAGCAAGAAACCACTCCCTTGGACCTGATCTTGAGGGGGAGTGTGTAGATGAACACCTTTATAGGGCTATGATTAGGTCTCTTATGCACCTCGTAGCCAGTAGGCCTGATATCATGTTTGCTACATGCATTTGTGCAAGATATCAAGCCAACCTCAAGATGTCACACCTGGTTGCTGTCAAGAGAATTCTTAGATATCTCAACGGTGCTCCTAAACTAGGCCTTTGGTATCCAAAGAATTCTAACTTCAATCTGTATACTTATACAGATAGTGACTATGGTGGCTGCAACATGACTGTAAAGTCTACATCTGGGGGATGTCAATTCCTTGGTGGAATGATAGTCTCATGACAATGCAAGAAACAATCCTGTGTATCTGCATCAACTGCTAAAGCTGAATATATTGTTGCTGCTAGTTGCTGTGCTCAGGTGCTTTGGATTCAAAATCAGATGCTGGATGATGGATTTAACTTCAAGGAGACTCCAATCCACATAGACAACAACTTTGCTATCTCTATTATAGAGGTGCAGCACTCAAGACAACACATCAACATCAGGTATCATCTAATTAGAGATAATTTTAAAGAGGGATTTATAAAACTAGTCAAAGTTAACACAAATGAACAATATGCTGATATGTTCATAAAGGTTTTGATGAGTAGAGATTGATATATCTTGTATCAGCTACTGGGATGATTAACTTTGAGTAGATTTTCTTAAAACTTAATTTAAGACTATTTCTAAAACATATGTGTCCTAAGTTGTCTAAACTATCACCTACACAAGCCTAGTTTACTTGGAAGACATCATTTTCAAATGATATTCCTTAGAATCTTGAAAATCTAAAACATACTTTCTTTCGGAAAACATTAATATTGTCTTTGAAAGAATATTAAAGTCTTTAAATTAGATAACTACTTAAAAGAAGTTTACCTTTGAAAGAAATTCTGATATATTTTCCAAAGCAAAAATATCATTCTAAGTACTTATATGTATTTGAAGAACAATGTTCTTCCGATAGCAATTAAGTCTCGGAAGATTTATTCCCTTAAGGATAAAACTTCCAAGTTTTGATATCTTCCGAAACTAAATCTGTCTCAGAAGAGAAAATACTTAAGTATTTTTTCTTCCGAAGCAAATTTTCATAAAGAGAAGGAATATCTTTCGAAGTTAAAATTTGGATTCAGAGGTTTTTATAAAACTTCCAAAGACAAAATACCTTCAAAAGATTTTCGACTTCCAAGAAAACTACCTTTTTGGGCACTTTTTCAGAGGTGGGACCGACATTCAGATTTCAAAGTTTATCCTTTTGCATTAAGTTTGTCTCAAATACATTTCATATATATACCCAACGATTCGCCCCTCTTTCACTATCTTCTTCATTTGAAAATTCTCTAACCTAACTTCACCCACTAGCCGACCTTGTTCTCATCTTCCTTCACAACAAAGCTAACTAAAATGGCTAACCCTGATCGTAGAAACCAACCAGATTTCTCCATGCACCTTCACAGGCAACATAAACAAGTTGCTCTGTTGAACTCTGAGAAAGATCTAGGTTTCTCATAGGTTTGCCGTTTTCTTGCTCTATCTAACTACTTCACCTCCCTCACCATAGATCCTCCACTCTATGAGGATCAACTATTGGACTTTTGGAGGACCTGCCAAGAGGACACCATGGATGGGGAGAAGGCACTATCTACTGTAGTGCAGGGGAGGACAATCTTCATCACTCCATCCTCAATTAACACTCATCTTCAGCTAGATGATGTAGAAGGTGAATTGTCCTTTCTCAAGTCTACTGTTAACCAATCCTTTGGATAGATGGGCTATGAAGGTGACTTCTCAGTCAGAACCTTCAGGAAAGGAAATGTTTCCTCTCCATGGAAATACCTCCTCCATGTGGTCATTCACAGTCTATCTAACAAGCATGGAGGATGGGACCAAATTCCTGAAGACCTTTCCTTTATAGTCCATGAAGGATAGAGGAAGAGTGAAGTTCAAGTATTCACAATTTGTATATACTAATTTGCTTGCAAACATGGACTCCTTAGAGTATTACATGTTTCCTAGATATGTCCAGCACATTCTCAACAGGTAATGACAAGTCGTTACTACTAGCAATGACTTCCTCCTTCATTACTTCATTCTTTCCATATCCTTCTCCTTTTTTCTCAGTTACTCATCAAATGGCACTGAGTTCATATCCTTAATTTAAGTTTGATCATTGACAAGGTTCAAAGAAAGGGTGGGCTATTGATAAAGAATCGATTCCAAACCACAATGCTAGCAGATGACGGGCCTCTGCTTTTCTTTTCATTCATTTTCCCAAAGATTTAAAAAAGCTATATATAAAACCAATAATAATAATAATAAAAAGAAAATGGCTAACAATATGAAAACTTTTTAGGATCTAATGTATAGTATTACATCTTTTGAAAAGAAAGAAATATTTTACCGGTTATAACCAATGAAGACTTAGGCCTATCAAGCCTGCTTTCCTTGATGAAAGCCCATAGAAGGGCCAAAAACTGAAACCCATTATCAAGGAAGCCCAAGCCCCCACAAGAAGGCTTCATTGTTATGGAAGCCCTTTCCTTACTCCTCAATATACTCTATTAAGAACGTTTGTTTTTCTGACCAACTCTCATGGCATTAGCAGGGGCTGGCCCCCTACCCTATCTGTGCTTTCTTTCTTCTGTCGTGTCTATTACTGGCTGTCATGGATGGGTTGCCCCTTTGGTTGGAGCACTTAGTTACGTGTTCTTCCTTCACTGATTGAGTGCGCCGCATAGGGCTACTAAACTGCTTTCGCCGCTAGGGCTAGTCCACTACTAAATGATTATGATACGTCATCTTGATAGATTGTTCTATACCTTGACCGGCATTACACACCAGCAGAGATCGGGGAAGACGTTCCATAGCTGCTTGTGAGCTAGACTTGCCAGATCACCTAATGAGAGAATCAATGAGAGTAGCGGATAGGTAGGCGGCTTAGAAAAGGTATTTCCCGAGCTTTATGGGTGCTCCATCTGATGACCACCTCTTTCTTTGAAGCGAATTCCTCCTCTTTGGGATAGTTTTTAATGAATGTCTTAAAAGACTCAATCTTCCCAAACCGGAAGTACATACTTTTAATGAAGCTTTCTTTCCCTCGTTGGTACATTACGGGTTCAGCCCTGGTTGAAGCGAAGGTGACAAGAAAGGATTCCACACCTTTCCACACCGTCGTTTCAATACGTTGTGATCTTAGAAGAGGGAATTGGCCAACAAAAAAGGGGGTACCCAAACAAACCAGTCATCATATTGATCTCTAAGCTCCACGAAATTCGAGATAAAGATTTTGTTCACCCGATATCATTCCATTCCTTTCTACCTTCGCTTCGGCATCAAAGCCTCTACCAAGCCTCGGAACTCTAAATCTCAGAAATGGAATAGCCAGCAAGATATCAATTTTTTTAAAGAATTTTTTCATTACTTACCAGGAACAGGGCTCTACCCTTCTCCCTCGGCCTCGGATCCAATCATTTAGGCCCTCTCCTCTCACCCTTATCTTA
Organism: Flaveria floridana; assembly: GCA_018326465.1. Taxonomy (NCBI): domain Eukaryota; kingdom Viridiplantae; phylum Streptophyta; class Magnoliopsida; order Asterales; family Asteraceae; genus Flaveria; species Flaveria floridana. The sequence continues at coordinate 16,009 of BJCO01464583.1, read as the reverse complement.
AATAGGAGATACAAACGATGTAGGAATCAAAGTTGATGCTTTATACGACTTTTAAATGAGCGGGTGCATGACCAAAATCTTATTCTCTAGGATCAATTAGTTTTGGAGCTAGAAATTTTAGGTTTGTTAGGCCCGTATTGCCTGTTAATCTTATTATCCCGTAAGGGGCTTGTTTTGCCACCAGACAGTTAGCACCAATATGGCATTAGCATGGGGGCTACCTTGTGGGGAAGGTTGTAGATCATAATCTCTGGGTCATAGGGATTGAGACCCTACGAGTTCTTGATGGCTCAATATTCACTCTTACTCCAGGGACCAATCCAGTTATGCTCACTATCTAAATAGACTATCCCCCTTTGTACACAGCTTCATCTACGTCTTTGACTGGAGTGGAGTCCTTGAACTAGAATTACTTAAAAGGCGCATAAGATGAGTTGAGAATAACCTGAGCCAAGGAAACATAAATTGGTTACGGGGGTGTCCCCCCGCAAGAAAGAAGCGGCTCTTACCCTATCGTCGAAAGTGAATAGAGAGAACAAGTCCAACCCCCCACGGTGGGATGACGAGGTAGGAAGTTAGAGATGTTCAAAGGCTTCATATAGGTGTGATCTATGATTGATAAGATTATGTGTTCAAATCCATGAGAAATGTCACTGTTTAAATAACGTACCATCCCTAGCCGATGTAGGCCAACTGGGAACAAAAAGGAATCCAATTGAGGGGTGAATCTAGCTATTCGAAACCAGCTTTATTTTCTCTTTTTAAGGCTTCTCCCTCTTATTCATGTGTTTGTGTGTTCTTGTTATCAAGGATTGGCATCACCAGGTTAGGTCTCTCTCTTTGGCCATCTCCTCATCTGAGGCTGATGCTTATTCTTAATATCCCATCGAGCAAAATAAATGGTTGCGTAGGAAAGCAATACCCCGGTTGCTACTGAGCGCTGCCCTGGGAAAAAGATTAGGAAAGGTTTTTCAACCTGATTAAAAGCAAGTTGGAGAATGATTCTCGATCAGATCAGAGAAGTATTGTTGATGTTGACACATCGGTATAGCTACCCTGGGATTTTTAATTCAAATCGTTGGTTGTCTACTAAAGGCATTCTTGCAAAAGAGCAAGAAGCGGAACTAGACGTTGTCATGATTCCATTATGAAAAAAGATTCCTTTCTCCAGATGAAGGGCACATTATGCGACACAAACCTGTAAGTAAGAATACGGGCCTCCCTAATACCAGCAACAAGAGCACGGAGGAGGACTTTCCGAACTCAATCAACTCGATGCAAAAAAGATGTGTGATAAGCTTTTGGGTTAGCGTTTGCCGGGATAACTAGCCCTAAGCTAGTTGAGTCAATTTTATATGCCAATCTCATCTCAAGATTTGGTTATAATAAACTAGAGAATCAAGGCGAAGACACCCACCTTACACGAGATGAGCTCTATCTGCTAGCTGAGGAAAGGAAATTTGATCACCATTATTCTCCTTACATAAAGTACTCGCTATGATAAGAAGATGATCCACTAGTGAGTGGCCCTAGGGGTAGGTCAGAAGGTATAGGATTTGAAAAGGGAAAGCAGGTGTAAGAAGATAAACAGAAGACTCAATAGAGTATGAAAGCCTTTTTCTAGGAAGGTCAGTTGGGTGAGTTGGCTTTAGGAAGGGAGTTTCATTCTTAGCAAGATCCCCAGCTATTGAATCTGTTGTCATCGGTGGTGCTACTTCTTCTTGTTTCGAAATAAGAAGAATAGCGTAGTCAAAGTAGGCCAAGTTGGTAGCCTTTTCTGAAACTCTTGGGAGTAGGACTGTAGGATTAGAAAAAGGCCTAACTGTTGTTGAAGGAATATAGACTGTTTCAGCTCTTGGAATAAGGTGAAAAGGGCTGAGCGCCGGTGAAATGCTTTATGAGACTTACCCCACTCAATGGAAATTTCTTTAGGCAAGATCCCACATCCAAGAGTCTAATTTTGATTTTGTTTTCACTCTTCTCAAGGAAGGAGGCCACCAAACCAAAGGGGAGGTCTTTGCTTGCTTGCTTTTCCTGTTAGAGATGCTAGCCTTTTTGTAATAACTGTTCTGAAGATGTTTTCAGGTATAAGAGAAGACAATGCTCTTTCATCAGCTCTTTGGCTATTTGCTTGCGATAAAGAGAGAGTGAATTGATCCGAATTCGGCTAAGCCAGAAATAAAGAATTAGATCCTCTTTGAGATGAAATGTGGCAATTTCCTAATCAAACCAGGCGCAAGGTCAATGATTTTGCTCAAGGCTCAAGGCATAAAGGCTCTTATTCCTTTTGCATTGTTCTCGGAGGGCCCTCGCTCTAAATGGTTGATGGCAGCTATCCTGCTCTGTCAGAGAGAATTGGAATGTAATTGATGTGTTTCGCTAGCTCTTTCTTTGAGACGAATGAATTCCAAATAAAGGATGGCGGTCAAGATAGGTAAAGGCCTTTCCTTATTACAAGGAAGGATAAAATTGGCCAAATCGCTTGCTAGAGATGAAGCTCCTAGGGAAAGGATCTAGACTAAATGAGATGCCGGTTCCATTAAACTAGCTGCCAGAACGAGTTCAAGATATGAGGATCCAGGTAGTGAAGTCACCCTTGGGGGAAGAATCATTCCATTCACTTGTGAAACTACTAATAAGAATAGCTTTTCTCTGAACCCGTCACTCACTCTCTTTCGGGTAGGGTTAACAAGAAAGTCAAAGCAATCTCCTCAACCTAGAAAGAGAACTTCGGGATCTTTTTCTTCTTAAGTGTAACACCCGGAAATTTTGAGAAAAAGAAAAGCAGAAAAGTTTTTGCGCGAGAGGAAAGTTGTCGCGCGAGAGCAAAGTTGTCGCGCGAAAGAAGAGTTTTCGAACGAGAAAAGAGTTGTCGCGGGAGAGGTCTGTGAAAAGTACAACTGGGTATAAAAAGCTGCGAACGTCCATGTCTGGCACTTATGCGAAAAGTGCTTCTGCTAGAGAGGGAGACGACTACGTAGAGAGAGAAAGTGAAGAAACTTGGTGTTAAGGTATGTAAACTCATGTAGTAACATGTATTATGTACTAAGGAACGATTATTGACATATATAACACTTGGTTATGTAGTTTTCATTCGATAAGGCTTCGGGGAGGTCGTGTTTGTGCTAATACATCACGAGGTGAGTTTCTAGACCCCACTTTCTATGTGTTTTCCATGTTTTGGGGCTAATATGCATACCTAAATGAATGTTTTGATAAAGTATGATTATATACACTGTTATAGTACGTATTATACGTTAAAGTAGCTAAAGAATCGATAAAGTTGACGTAACAGAAAAGTTATCATGTGAGGAGAGAGTTCTCGCATGAAAAGTATTTCGCGCCTAATGGTTACTTTTTGAAAGTTCCCGCGCGAATGAGGAAACTTGTCCAGCAAGTTGTCGCATAAGAGGAGGTTCTCGCACGAATGGTGATGTTCTCGCGCGGTTGAGGAGTTCTCGCGTGTAAAGATGTTCTCGCGTTAAAACCTGATAGTTTATGTGTAACGATAACCCGTATAACGAACGATAAAGATAGATCAACCGTGAACGAGATGCTAAAGTGTTAAAGTATGAATATATATAAATATTATATATTGTAGTTAAAGTGGTCAAAGAACGATGATAAAGTCACATGTGAACGTTAAAGAACTTGAATAATAATTCAAGAATAATTACCCGGTAAAGCATATAGCTGTGAAAACGTTAAAGCGCTAAAGAAGTCTTGCAAGCACTGATAGGAGATACGCTTTGTGCATTCTCGATAGGAGCTACGCTTCAGTGTGCTAAACTTGATAGGAGCTACGCTTCGGTGTGCTCAACCTGATAGGAGCTATGCTTCGGTGTGCTCAACCTGATAGGAGCTATGCTTCGGTGTGCTCAACCTGATAGGAGCTATGCTTCGGTGTGCTCAACCTGATAGGAGATATGCTTCGGTGTGCTCAACCTGATAGGAGCTATGCTTCGGTGTGCTCAACCTGATAGGAACTATGCTTCGGTGTGCTCAACCTGATAGGAGCTATGCTTCGGTGTGCTCAACCTGATAGGAGCTACGCTTAGGTGTGCTCAACCTGATAGGAGCTACGCTTCGGTGTCCTCAACCTGATAGGAACTACGCTTCGGTGTGCTTAACCTGATAGGAGCTACGCTTCGGTGTGCTCAACCCGATAGGAGCTATGCTTCGGTGTGCTCAACCCGATAGGAGCTACGCTTCGGTGTACTCAAATAGGGGTATACTATGGGTATACCCGTGCCGTTAAAGGAGTTTGCTTGGTGCATTCTTGATAGGATCCATACCTTGGGTATGCTCACATGTTATAGGAGAATGGCATTAGTTGCATTCTCACTCGTTAAAGGAACTAAGCTTCGTGCTAAGTTCAGTGATAAAGTAAACGAATAAAGCTAAAGTATAGATAAAGTAAAGATAAAGTATGGGTAACTTGATGATAAAGTAATGGTTAAAGTAATAACTAAAGTATAGTTATAGAACGAGTTCTATAATTGATAAAGTAATCTTACCTTAGTGTAAGCGAGGGGTTAAAGTATATGAGACGCTAAAGTAGGATAAAGGAACCTAAAGTTATGTGATGATAAAGTACGATAAAGTATATGTTATGATAAAGTTCCGTTAAAGTAAACCTAGAGCTCACTCAGCATCGTTGACTTTTTGTATGCATATTAGATCGACAGGTATGCTATATACTTTGGAGTGAGCTTGGCATGGATTGAAGAGCTGCCTAGCACACGATCGAGACTGGCATCCTGACATAGATTTTTGGGATTGATATCGATAGTTATCTTTTTGATGTAAATGTCTAAACGATTACTATTTTTGTACGTTCTGCTACATATATTAATGAAATTTGATGTTCGAGAACTCGCGTTTCTGATGTTTAAATCCAACTGTGAGGTCGTTCGAGAACTGGGCCTTACATTAAGAACCCGAAGGCGAACTAATCCGTTTTAGTGCAGCTCCTAGTCCTGATCGATTGGCTAACGAGTGTTCATTCAAACTAAAAAGAAAAATGGAATCTAGAATCCGGATCCTCATCTCCTTCCCGTTTTAGTTTCACTCTTATCTCGGTTGCTACCCGTGTGGTAGATGAAGCCAAGTCCTTTCCCTTCACTAACTGCCACTCTTTCTAGTTTCATTCAACTGCCACTAACCCATATGCTTAAAACATCTCATTTGCTTAAAACATCTTATAGGAGGTGGGATAGAGCTAATTCTGGGATCAAATGTCTCTCATTGTGGGATTTTAAGCTAGTACAATCAATGATTCTAGTATGAATTTGGTAGTCATCTTGATCTCTTCTTTTTTTATTTTTTATTTTTTATATTTTATTTATTTTTATTTTTATTTTTCATTCCGGATAAAAGCTCCTTGAAGTATCAACTAATGTGGGAGGAGTGATATTATACAACCCGCCCTTTATCTCTTTTTCACAAATAGTAAATTTAGGATCTAATTTGGATATTAGAATACCATATATAACACAAAATTGATCCTCCGTTCCTTCGAATCTAGCCTCCCGGTCTGTTATTATACCTCGAGAAGTATAAATCATTACAATCCCCATCCCACCTAAAATTAGAAGAATTCGTTGATAGTTAGAATAGATTCATAGACCAGGTCGACTGATCCGTTTTCAATTTTGAAAGGTTCTTGATAGCAATCGGCGACCATTTTTACTTTTACTTTATAGAGCTTTTCGTCTCTTAGATAGCTGGAAGTTCTCCAAAAGTATAAGAAGCTGGAGGACTTTGTACCATCCATTCCGGTGTGGTTGGACTCTGTTCAACAGCCCAAGGACTTGGAGCACATCTTTTGTTGTTTCCACTACTTGAAGTGATTGTTACGACCACAAAGAAATGACAAATCCCAACTATAGATATATAAGAGCTAGAACTGGTAAGGGCATTCCATCCTGCATAAGCATCTGGATAATATGGAATGCGACGTGACATACCCGAAAGCCCTAAGAAATGCATGAGAAAGGTCGGATTAACCCCAAAAAAAGTGATCCAAAAATGGATTTGACCTAAAGTTTCAGGATATGTTCGACCAAAGATTTAGCCTACCCAATAGTGAAATCCTACAAATAAAGCAAAAACAGCTCCCATAGAAAGTACACAATGGAAATGTGCAACCACATAATAAGTATCATGTAGAGCATTGTCTAGCCCAGAATTTGCTGGAACTATTCAAGTGAGCCCCCCTATGGTGAACAAAAAGATGGACCCTACAACAAATAACATGGGTGTTTTGTATTGTATCAAACCCCGTCACATGGTAGCGATCCAACTAAAGTTTTTATTCCAGTGGGGACAGCTATGATCATGGTAGCTGCGGTGAAGTAGGCACGAGTAACAACGTCTAAGCCGATAGTAAACATATGATGAGCCCAAACAAGAGATTCAGGAAAACCTATAGTGATCATGGCATAAACTATACGTAGATACCCGAAGATCGGTTTTCTCGAAAAAGTAGAAACGATATTACTTATGATCCCGGATCCAGGCAGAATGAGAATATACACCTCTGATGGCCGAAGAACCGAAAGACATGCTGGTATAATATGGGGTCTCCCCCTCCAGCGGGATCAGAAAAGGATGTATTAAAGTTTTGATCGGTTAATAACATGGTAATTTCCCCTGCCAGTACCAGAAGTGATAATAAAAGTGAGAATGCTGTCACAAGAATGGACCACACAAATAAGGGTGATCTATGCATAGTCATTCCAGGTCTACACATGTTGGAGATAGTTGTTATAAAATTTATAAAACCTAAAATGGATGAAATAACATATAGATGAGGACTAGAAATTGTTGAATCAATTGCTCCTCTAGAATGGCTGGTAATACCACTTAAGGGTGGATAGACCGTCCACCTAGTGCCACTACCGACTTCTACTAAGGCTGGACTTAATAGGAGTAAGAGACTTGGTGAGAACAACTAGAATGAAATATTATTTAATCGTGGAAATGCAATATCATGCGCACCATTCAGAATCGGAACACACCAATTACCAAATCCACCTATCATCACTGACATAAGCATAGAAAAGATCATTAAAAAAGCGTGAGCCGTTATTAAAACATTATAAAGTTGATTATTCCCACCAAGAATTTGATCGCCAGGTCGTGCTAATTCCATACGAATCAGTACTGAGAAGTATGTGCCTATCACTCCAACAATGGCACCAAAGATGAAATATAGAGTCCCTATATCATTGTGGTTAGTGGAGAACAGCCATCGGACCAGATTTGTTGTAAAATTGAGATTCTTTCGTTTTATTCCTTATCAGAGAGGGGCCCTTGTTGAGCGGGGCTTCTTTTTGAAAAAGGGTGAGTTAGGGCATTCCAGGCCTTCCCCAACCACTAACTTCCTAAACCCCACCCACTATGTTCTAAAAGACGGATTGTGCTAATGAAGAATTCACTAGTCACCCTATAAGTAGTAAGATCATTCATAGTATCCAACAAGATCTTAAGGTTATTTACATTCTCCTCCTCAATAAATTAGACCATTTAATTTGTGGATGTCCCAATTAGGGCCTAGGGGGAAAATATGCCGATTTAAAAAAGCTAGCGTCAAAGTGTCGATAGCTTTTTTGGCATCAACAAGGGCCTGCTGTATGCAAGAGCGTCTAGTTGTCCAACAAGGTTTCCCAAGGTTCGGGCAAGTTGTCTTAGTGAGAGAATAGGCTCCATTGAGAGTCACATTATTATTGTTGTTCCGCTTCTTGCTCGAAAAAAGCAGAAAGACTTGCTTGTTGGAAATTGCTGCTTGGTTTAACCAGGGAGTTTTGGGCATAAAAATATGCTTCTAAAGCTCTCTCTTTGCTCTTATTTATGATATTTGTAGTTGGATTAAAAGTTCGCTCCTAAATGAAGTCTCTCTTACAGTTCAAGAGTTTCGAAAGGCTTTTAGCACGATAAGGTGATTTTACTTCTTAGAGGAGATAAACTACCTGGATCTTTGTATGAATGGGTCTCTTTAATTTAAGATAAGAAAAAGACAGAGGAAATAGCGGAGCGAGTTCGAGCTCTTGTTCCTCAAACAGTGAGACTGAGATAGCAAGGCTCCTAGATGACCTCAAAGTTGGTCTCTCAGTAAAAATCAATACGAGAAGCAAGTTCTTTCAGTACCGAAGTTAGTCGTTGTTGAGTCTCAAGGTAGTCTGAGAGATAGAACTGGTGGTTTTGGCTGTCTACTTGAATTATCTGTTACACCACATGGGGCTAAGGCTGTTGAAGGCAAGTCAGTAAAGATAGATTACTGAGTTGAGGATGGGATAAGTGCCGTAGAAAGCTTGAAGTTTCCTTCTGTAGGTAGCTCAAACTACGGTTTTGAAGTCAACTTCCCTTATTCTATTTTCTTGTGGCTAGATAAGACTTGAAGTTCAGTTATCGGCAGAAGTTATGTCTCAAGTGAAGTCATCTAATGCCAATCCTCGCCTCATAACAAGTAATGTCGGCAGTATCGATCTAATGATAGGGATGTTCCAGAAGTAGTCTCAAGGAAAGTTAGGTTTGTTTATGCCAAGGGAGAGGAAGAACTGGTTGGCAATGAGTAAGAGAATGAATCCCCGCTGAGTCAGTTGATCAGAAAGAGTCTGCTGCTGTGTCCACAACTTTTTCAGGAGAGTCAGTCATCGGGAGAGAAGTGGCAGTAGTCTTTGTTGCACAAGTAGCTGGATAGGCTTGATATTCTAGTCTTTTTGAAACTAACTATGACACTACGTTCCCATAAGACATGGAATTAGTCTGTTTACTCGAAGTATAGAATAGTTGTACTTTATTGAGCGAAGTCTGCTTTCGTTTCATCCTGTGGGGATATGGGAGTTTCACTCAAGAATGAATCCGTTGTTTTGCTCATTCTTTCTCTATCTACATTAGCATGGGAATGAGTGACTAATAACTAGTGAACGAGAATGGCTTTGCTTGTGCTTGCCCGCCCTTCCAATTTTCCTTTTTTTAGTAGCAGGTTTTGGACCAGTAGGAAGAGAGATAAATCCTAAGGTCGCATTTGCCTTCTTGGATGGATTTTATCTCTTCACTGAAACACTACGATAGTTCAACTAAGAGATCTAGATACAGACACGAATGAACGAGCCTTTGCACTTGGCGCTAACCAGTGATCCACCATTCCTTCATGAAGGGCCTATCCCAGCTACCATAAAAAAGAGGTTCCTTCTCTAAACAGATATAGTATGGAGTCTGGGATAAATGAATCAAGAAGGGAGTTCCTCTTAGACAAATTTTCTACATCGCTTGAAGATGGTGAACTAGGACCCAAGCTTACAATGCGAGACTTCTTTCTAATTACTTTTTCCATTCGAAACCTTTATTATAATATTACCCGGGTGAGATGAGATGGCATTTATGCATGCGTATTAGAGGGTGGGCATGAGCATGGATGCCTGGGCCTTGCAGCTTATCTTTTATATGGCCCAACCCTGAATGACTTAAGGGAAACAACTGGGGACTCTTTATGAAAGCCCATTTTTATCATCTTTGATAGCCTTGAACAACACCTAAACTTAAGAAATGTGGATCTATCCTATTGGCTTATTTTACCCTGACTAAATAATAAATTTCGTATTGAAGTGTGTACATGACTGTGTATATATAGTTGAGACATGCATGAGTAGATATGAGAGAAGGGCGTACCGCTCTAACTGAACTGTGGCTAAGATCCTCTGCTGAACCAACAACAATGTCGAGGAAACAGCTACTACTTTTCAGTTGTATTTTTCTTTAAGTGCGAGACCCGCCTTTTCGGCCGGCTAGGATCCCTTGCTTATAGTTCCCTCGTGAGTCACTCATTATCAAATCAGAATTCCCGTACAGGAGTAGGGTTTGGCCTTCTCCTTCGCTATAGAGTTGAGGATAGAAAGAGGGTGCTGGGAAAGAAGAAGCAGAAATAGCTTTATCCGAAGGGGCATCTTCAACTGGCGTATCCAGTAGTGCCGCTAAAGACTTGACCGCATTAGGGGCTACTTCCTCCGCCTTTAGTGAGACTCCCTAACCTTCTTTTCCGGATTCAACTAGAGCTCGAGACCTTCTTTTCCCATCAAAAGGTATAGATGAGGAATCTATCGAGTGTGCCACTAGTGGTCAATATCCATCGAATAGAAAATCGATCTTTATAGGTGGGACACCAAAAAGCAAAACTGACCAGAAAATGAGTGTAAAAATAAGTTCATTTCTCCAGTTGAGGCTTACAGAAACAGTATGAGACCTCTTCAAGGTCTGAAAGTTGAAGACCTCTTGCTGTCCTTGAACTCTATGCAGTATGAGGGCTCTTCTTTTAGCATCATACCTCCACCCATGTATTTCATTTGCAGCTTCGTAGGGTGGGAATGACATTGCCTTGGTATACCCTCCTTAAATAGACTCTATATGAGTGAGTCTACATCAATGTAAACTTGAGGAGGTTGCTGAGTTTGGACAATTACAAGGGAGAGTGGTGAATCCTTAGTGTCCATACTCTGAGAAGTACTCCCAGGTTCTGTGATTGTAACAACTTCCTCCCCCTTTTTGGTAGTATCACCCACTTGCATAGGTGAGCTGGAGTTTAAGTCAATTACATACTCAGGTTCTTATGTTCCTGGTTGAGTCCTCCTGAAGGGTCTCCTAGCTAGTTGCTCCTTGATATCAGAAATCTCAAGTTGCTGATCATTGACCCTTCCTTGCAAGGTACTCACTTGAGATTCCAAGTGACTAACCTTGGAGGCAAAATATGTGCATGTTTGAGACAGTTTTTGCACCTTTAGTCTCAGATTCCCCTCATCTTCAGTAGAAGAATCAATCGAGGATGAGAGAATTGGACCTAAGTCTTCTTCCTCATCACTAGCTTGTTGTTCTTGGCTACTGGTTTTCCCTTGCTCACTGACAACTTCAGTTGAAGTATCAATGGGCTGGGTTGGCATGGTTGAGGTCTTAATGATGTAATCACTTGCAGAATTGAGAGCCTCTTCCATATGGATCTCCTGAACAGGTTCAAGAAGATCCACCTTAGTAGGGGGTGGATGATGTGGGCTAGATATGGGTGACATAGGAGTACTCATCTCTCTTTGAGTAGGGAAAGAGAAGAGAGACTCATGATACTCTCTGAGTGCCATATCCTCATCAGCATAGAAGTCTAGGCTGGGAATTGGTTGGTTTAGATCTAGAGGCTGGGGATGGTAGCCTTACCCTAAAGGTTGTTCATTAGAGTGTTGGGACTTCGAGTGAAGGCTTAAAGCTTCTTGGGTGATGAGCTCTTCAGTCTGAGCATGAGGAACCTCATGACTGAGCATTTGTGTGATGGGAGTGGTTTGCTCCTCAGAAGAAGTGGGAGATCCAGTGTCCACTTCTTCCTGTATGGGTGGTGATATGGGGGCCTTTACAGGTTGAATAACCTGAGCAGGGATTCGTTTGGATTTTCTTTGGTAGGTGATGGTTATTTATGGCTATGTGGGTTGTCTTGAAGTAGAAGGTGCGGGTTCAACACTAGCTGGTGCTACTAGTTGTCACCTTGAGCAATGAGCTCTAACATTTTTAGGACTAGGGCTATTTCTACCCCTGAGAAGCCAACAATTGGCTTTCTCATTATCTTGAAGATGTCGGGCTTCATCTGTCCCAATTTTAGAACATTACCTGTTCCCCTTAACTGTGAGCCTAGTTTACAGTTGAGAATGTACTGGAAAAATCTAGGAAGCATGTAATATTCTAACGAGTCGAAGTTTGCAAAAAATTATTATACACAAATTATGAATACCTGAACTTGACCCCATGAACCATCCCATGGACTATGAAAGAGAGGTCTTATGGAATCGGCTTCCAACCTCCATGTTTGTTAGACAGACTGTGGATAATAACATGGAGGAGGTATTTCCATTGAGGAGAGACCTTCCCTTTCTTGAAGGTTCTGACTGAGAAGTCACCTTCATAGCCCATCTGCTTAAAGAAGTAGTTTACAGTAGATTTTGAAAAAGGCAATTCACATTCTGCATCACCCAGTTGTAGGTGAGAGTTGATTGAAGTTGGAGTGATGAAGATTGTCCTCCCCTGCACTGTGGCAGACAATGCCTTCACCCCATCTATGGTGACCTCTTGGCAGGTCCTCTAGAATCCAATAGTTGATTCTCATAGAGTGGAGGATCAATGGTGAGGGATGTGAAGTAGTAAGATAAAGAATGAAAATGACAAACCTCCAAGAATCTTGGATCTTCCTCAGAATTTAACAGAGCAACCTGATTATGTTGCCTCTGAAGCTGCATAGGAAAATCCGGTTGTTTTATGCGGTCAAGGTTGGCCATTTATGGTAGCTTTGAGGTGAAGAAAGATAAGAACAAAGGCGGTGAGTGAGAATTTAGGTTTAGAGAATTTTGCAGATGAAGAAGATAATGAAAGAGGGGGGAACCGTTGGGTATACTTATATGAAATGGACTTGAGACAAAGTTAATACAAAAGAATAAACTTTACAGTCTAAATGTCGGTCCCACCTCTGAGATAGTGCCAAAAAATGTAGTTTATTTGGAAGTTGAAACTCTTCCGAAGGTCTTTTGTCTTCGGAAGCTTTTGTAAAATACTTCCGAAGCCAAATTTTGACTTCGGAAAATATTCCTAAGCTTAGTGAAAAATGTTTTCGGAAGAAAAATTACTTTTAATGTTCTCTTCCGAAGAGTATTTGGTTTCGGAAGATATTAAGTGTTGAAAGTTTTATTCTTAAGGAGAATAGAGCTTCCAAAGCATAATTGCTTTCAGAAGAAATTTTCTCTTCAAATTCATATAAGTACTTAGAAGCATATTTTGACTTCGGAAGAAATGTAAGCATTTCTTCAAAAGGTAAATTTCTTTTAAGTAGTTATGTGATTTGAGGACATAAAATTCTTCCGAAGGCTAGATTAATTTCTTCCAAAAGAAAATACACATGAAATTTTCAAAATGCTAAGGAATATCATTTGAAAAAGATTTTCTCCCAAGATAAACTGGACTTATATAGGTGATAATTTAGACAACTTAGGACACACAATTCTTTTTAGAAATAATATAAATTAAGTTTTTAAGAAAATCTGTTCAAGGTTGATCATCCTAATTGCTGATACAAGATATTTAAATCTCTATTAATCAAAAGCTTTTATGAACATATCAACATATTGTTTATTTGTATTAACCTTGATTAGTTTTATCAACCCCTTTTCATGATTATCTCTAATTAGATGATACCTTATGTTGATGTGCTTTGTCCTTGAGTACTGCACAGGATTCTCTGTGATAGAGATAGCACTGTTGTTGTCTATGTGGATGGGAGTCTCTTTGAAGTTGTATTCATAATCTAGCATCTGATTCTGAATCCAAAGTACTTGAGCACAACAGCTTGCAGCAGCAATGTATTCAGCTTCAGCTGTTGATGCAGATACACAGGATTGTTTCTTGCATTGCCATGAGACTATCCTTCCACTAAGGAATTGACATCCCCCAGATGTGGACTTTGTAGTCATGTTACAGCCACCATAGTCACTATCTGTATATGCATACAGATTAAAGTCAGAATTCTTTAGATACCAAAGGCCAAGCTTAGGAGCACCTTTTAGATATCTAAGAATCCTTTTGACAGCAACCAGGTGTGACATCTTGGGGTTAGCTTGATATCTTGCACATATGCATATAGCAAATATGATATCAGGCCTGCTGGCTGTAAGATACATGAGAAACCCAATCAAATTCCTGTAAAGATGTTCATCTACAAAATCCCCCTCAATATCAGGTCCAAGGGAGTGGTTTCTGGCTATGGGTGTCTTTGCAGTCTTACGTTTCGTCATGTTCTTACGTTTCGTCATGTTGAATCTTGTAAGTTTGTCCTGCACATACTTTGACTGACTTATGAAGATGCCATTTTCAACTTGCTTCCTTTGAATTCCTAGAAAGAAGTTGAGTTCTCCTATGACACTCATTTCAAATCTATTCTTCATCAGCTTCTCAAAGTCTTTGCAGAGCTTTGGATTAGTTGAACCAAAGATAATTTCATCAACATATACTTGAACCAACATCAAATCATTGCCTGTTCCTTTGATGAAGAGTGTTCCATCTATAGTACCCCTCTTGTAGCCATGCCAACAGAGATACTGAGATAGTGTCTCATACCACTTTCTTGGAGCTTGATGCAGTCCATAAAGAGCTTTATCAAGCTTGCAGTATAATCACGATGATCTGGGTCTGCAAAGCCAGGTAGCTGTTCGACATATACTTCTTCATCAATCACCCAATATAAAAATGCACACTTGACATCAAGTTGGTAGACCTTGAAGTCCTTGGATGCAGGAAATTCCAGGTTTATCCTAACAACTTCAAGTCTTGCTACTAGAGCAAAAACATTAGTATAATCAATTCCTTCTTCTTGTGTGTATCCTTGAACGACCAATCTTGCATTGTTCTTGATGACAAGCCCTCTATCATCCTTCTTATTCCTAAACACCCATTTGGTTCCTATGATAGTCTTCCCTTGTGGAAGAGGACATAGACTCCAATCCTTTTGCCTTTTGAATTGAAGCAGCTTCTATTGCATTGCTTCAATCCAACTTCTATCCTTCAAAGCCTCATCCACTTTCTTTGGCTCTATCTAAGAAAAGAAACAAGAGTATTGACAAACATCTTTGTCATGGGTTTGTCCTCTTGTTCTCACACCTTGTCAACATCTCCAACGATGTTTGTGGTAGGGTGTGACTTGTGAATCCTAAGTTGAGGGATCACAGCAAGCTGTTTAGACAGATCTAAATTTGAGAAGTTTAGATCTGGCAATGAAGTATCTCCCACCACATTAGCACACTTATCAAGAGAAGCAATGAGAGTGTGACATCATTGATGTTATCCTCAATGGAGTGGTTGTCAGCATCAAGAAATTCTTGATCACTGTCACCACTACCATTTCCTCCTATATTTGAAGTTCCTTCCAATATGTTTTATGCCTCTGAGCTAGAATTTTCAGGTACTTTAGATGTATCAGCTTGATTTGTCATTGTTGTGGTGATAGGAACTTCACCTGCAGGGTTAGTTACAACTGGAGCTGAAGTAGTAATCTTGCTTGGTCTTCTCAGCTCAAACCATGGATCAGGATCTTCTGTTGATGTATTTCTTGTAGATCCTGAAACATCTTTACAAGATTTGTTAAAACAGTTTATAACTAAATCAAGATCAAGTAACCAGTCAGGACCAGAACCTTTCATACAGGGTGTATGCTCATTGAAGATCACATTTTCTAATTCTTCAACTACTCTAGCTCTAAGATTGTATACTCTATAAGCCTTAGCTTGGGAAGAGTATCCAATAAAGTGTTCATCATCTGATTTCTCAGCAAACTTGGCTACTTGATCTTTGGTATTCAAGATGGTGCAGGGACATCCAAATGATTTGGGAAAACCAATTGTTAGGACCGTTTTCGTATGGAGTACTAACTGATTCAACATGAAACTAGATCAAATAGCATGGAATTCTATTTGATTGGCGATCCAATCAGTGAGAACAACAACCTGATCAATCTATCAAATATACAAACGTTAAGAACGAGTTGGAATCGATCAGGAACGAACTTTGAAGTTGGATGGGACGAACTAGAACGCTCTGGACGGCTAGGGTATAATAATGTTCAAAGTGTTGTGTTTTTCCACAAATTATGTGGTATTTATAGGTTTTCAGTATCCATTCGTACGATTGAGCCATTAGCATGGTTTAGTCGTACGACTGACTCATGCATTTGATTCATACACACGACGAATGTTCAATCGTGCAACTTAAGATTCAGTCATGTGACTGAGTCAATGTTATGTCTCAGTCATAAGACTGATCCAGTCACCTGGTTCAGTCGTGCGTCTGGTCCATAAGTATGGTCCATTAGCATGGATAACCACCTGACTAAGTTGAACACATTTTTGAATCATTATTGTCTCAGAGCTATGTACAACAACCTCAAACCTATATATAATGTTCATTCATATGTGTAATACTAAATACAATAAGAATA
>BJCO01464582.1:0-27171 GCA_018326465.1 Flaveria floridana | reverse complement strand
ACTTCAAGATATCAATCAAACTTGAGCATTTCCTGAAACATGTTAAAAATAAAAGGTCAACAATAATGTTAGTGAGATTTCCATAGTTTCAATATATAAGTATATAAAAGATGGCAATTCATATTGTAAATTAGAGAACAAAGTAACTAGGGATGTAAGACAGAATGCACAATCAAACCTTGATAAAGTTTTACAAGTCTCAAACGTTTATAATTATATACGATTAGCTAAGTGTACTTGAATCAACCAAGCAGGCTTGTCAGGCCCATAGATTTATGACGTCGCTAGGCTAGCAATAGTTAATAATTATACATATATTTGACATTACATGATAGCTACAAGGTTCAACTAACCACAACACACAAGTAAATTGCCATAAGTTTACAAGAATCAAACGTTTACAAGTGCAATGATTATAGCATAACATGTTTCACCCCAAAGTGTGAAAATAGGAAAAAGAGGTATAGAAATACTCACTTGATCAAAAAAGTATATATTGGATGATTAATAAGAAATAATCTTAAGCGTCGTTTCGACGTAGTCCTTCACAATGCACCTAAAATATATATTTTTACAAGATTTAAGTTTTTATTGTAATGATTTTAACAAATCAACGAGGACTAGGGTTCTAAGTGGATTTTGGGGCTTGTCAAATAATTACCTTTAACAATTGAAAATCATTCATCGTTTCTTGAAAAATATATTTTTATGTTTTATATCATAATGTGAAAAGAACATTTATAATAACTTGGAAAATATATAGAATAAAGTTTTATAACTAAAAGAAATAAATACAATTTAAATAATATTATTTGAAACGAACGTTTTGACCAATAATAATTTATTAATCGTTATTTATAACCCATTTTACAAGAAATTATTCAAGAACAATCTTTGTAAAAATATTTAATTAACCAATATTTTTATGTAAACTTTAGAAAAAATTACAGAAAATATTTGGCGACTTTTAAAAATAACTGAAGTTTGTAGAAATAATTTTTATATATTTTACAATTTTTCTATAATTTTTTAAGGCTGAAAAACCTTTAAAAAATATATATAAGGGTGCCCGGGTTCGAACCCAGGACCTCAAAGTTGTGTTGTAAGGTTCTAACCAGTGAACCAAGGCCTACAGCCGCGGTATCACTTGGTTCCAAATGGTTTTAAACCTTCTTAACCCAATGCCCCTAAATCACATATGAACCCTAATTCAATTTGGGTCAAATTGACCCTCGATTTGATGTTGTTAATGGTTATGATCTTTGGGCTTTTGTTCCTCACGCTCAATCGAACAAGAAGATCCCTTCAATTACCTGATTTGAAGTTTAAAAAGTCAAGAACAATTGAAGAACAGGTCGCGGCTGCCCCGACGTCCAATTGATATGCAAATATGGATAGTAATCCAATCTGTTTTACAGGAAGCTTCAAATGGATCCAATGATGAAAAACCCTCTATCAATTGCAAGTTAGAAGGATCGGATTGAGGTTTTCGAACGAGTTGCTGGTCGTGAACAAGGTGGTGGTGGGAAGAGGTGCTAAACGCGTTTAAAGAGGGCATTCAAGTTCGAGTTGTACTCACGAATCGTCGGGGTTCATTTTCGGGTATTTTAATGGGTTTTTGTGGCGGTTTTGGTGTCGCCGGACTTCGGCCGGTGGTTGGCCGGTCCTCTAGCCAGAAAAATGCGGGACGGAAAAAGGGGGGTTTGGGGTTTCAAAATTTACACCAATGGTCCTTGTGGTTTACATTTTGTTATTTCATGTTAATAACTTTCTTTTGAAGTTTCAAAATTGGCATTATAACCCCCTAGACTTCTTTTAAACCTTTTTAAGTTTAATAAATTTTATAAATTACTATTATTAATTTTGTTAATATTGTTATTACTAGTATGATTATTATTGTTATGCTCATTTTAATAGTTAAAATATTAACTTTCAAATTAAGTATCAATGGGAAACAAACATGAATAACCCTCATAGTTACATTAATGACAACAATGGCCCTTACAAGATTATAACAAAGCTAACTTTTAATTAACCAAAATTACAAGATGTTACAATAATGAGAAGTATCGAGGCAACGATGAAGGACCGTTGTTGGGGAGCAATGCAATAGTTTCATAAGGTTGGAGAGACTTAGAACACTTATAGATCAAATAGGAAACCAGCTAAATGAAACAAAGAACAAATGTAAAGAACACAAGCAGAACACAAGTAATTGGTTTTCAAGAATGATGCATATTGCTCTCAAGTGTTTTATAAAAGTTACAAGGCTTAAACCTAAGGACTGGTACCTGAGATACTTTATACTACAACCTACAACCAGCCATACTTTAAATTCCAGCTGGAAACACTAATCTAGACAACAAGATTAATGTAATGTCAAAAGGCAGATTGCTTTTTGACTAGTGACTTGACATGCCAAAACTCACATCCTTATCTATTAGAAAAAAGGATAAAAGAAAGTTATATACTCTAATACCTTAATCTACAGTTGACAAAAGTATGGACATTTCACCAACTTGTATAAGTTGATGAGTCTTCAGAGATGACAGTAGAAAGTGGTTCAGCTTTTGTCAAAAGTAAGTCAAAGAAAGCTTGTCTTCTCTATCTTGGGAAGAAATCAGTCTCTTGGTTTCAGAATACTTTGCCTTGAATCTTTGGAAGACTTCATCTTGGCTTCGTAAGAAATGGCCTTTTGGCTTTGAAAGATTCGATACTTGGTGAATTTTATTGAGTTGTATCAAATCTTCTGAAATAACTTTCTCTATACTTCAGCATGCATGTTAAGAGAGCTTTAGTTGCATCATCCTCTAAGAATAACACTTACAAACTCCCCCTAGGCTAATGCTACCAAAACTGGAGGATAACTTTTAGTCTTGATCTTCATCTATTGATAGTACTCATCAGAATCAAGACTATTCCCTTTATAATCAATTTGTTAGGATTCCTCAGAGTCTAAAAGTATCTTCTCATGTCATAGAGATCATTAGAGGAAGGTCAAGCATGTTTTTCTGGAAGTACACATCTTGACCCCCTTGATCTCTAGTAACATACCAAAGACAGGATGACTCTCTCAGCAACAAGAGGCTCTATATGAAGTGGAGTTGGTTGAGCAGCCTCCTCTTGATCGCCCTCAGGATGTTCTAACCCATCCTAAGATGTAAAGGTGGATGCCTTGGACTTTTTCTTCTTATTGTCTTTTCTAATAGCCATCCTCTTCCTCTTTCTATACTTTAACTGAGAAGGCCGGTCTGGAGTACCAGATGTTCTTTCTTTTTACTTCTCTGTTGGGTCCGTTTCTTTCATAGGTTAATAAGGATAAGAATCAGGAACCTACTGTTGGTCAGAAGTTGAAACTTGTTGAGATACACCATTATGTCCAGGTTTCGTTATCTCTTGTGGTTCAACCTTGACCTCAGCTTCAGGTATAGCCTGACTTCATCATTCTTCGTTCTTTCTTCTCTGCAGAAGGATAGTGACCCTTCTTAGGGTAAACCTCCTCACTCACTACTGGTTCATCCTCCACTATCTCCTCTTTATCTTCATCCTCTTCTTGAATAGGGTCAATGAGAGACAGCTCATCATGACTAGTTTCACACCTTAAAGATATTACACATAGTAATGTGTGTGGAGGAGCTATCTCACTCGAACCCAATTGCATGTTCTGATAAAAAATCTTTGCATGCATGGATGAGGATATGATGTTCTTAAAGGTTTCTTTTTCAAGAACACACTTTTCAGCAATGACATTGCTGATCACAAGCTCAACCAGGCATTCAGTTAACTTGGTAATAAGATCTTTGAGTTGAATCATGTAATTTGTTTGCTCATGCTTAAGAGTTGAAATTGTTTGCTCTAAATCTTCTATATTAAATTTTATAGTCATTTTTAGCTCTTTTGAAATTAGCTTCTAAAATATTCAAAGATTCAAGGTCGGATCTCACTTCCAGGTTATAGGACCTATACATGTTTACATTAGTAACGTATTCAGGTGTACAAAGATGTTCTAGTACCTTGACTTCTTTATGTGCTTCTAATAGTGCTTGATTGGAAGAAACATTCTCTACCCAAAAGCTCCAGTCAAAGTCTCCTTCTTTAACAGCAACAGTAACTTGTTGTTTTGGTTAGATTGGCTTCTCAGATCTAGGAGCAGCATTAGTGTAGTTAGGCTTGGATTATGCTTGGGCACCATTAGTACTTGGTTCCTTGCACTTCCTAGCAAAATGTCCCATTTGGTTACAGTTGTAACACTTCACTTTGCTTTTATCCAGTCTAAAATTTCCACTATATATATTACTGGGAAACTTTCTTTCGGTTCTTTTGTAGAACTTCTTGGCTCTACAAGTGAGAAGATCTATTTGTTGGACTATCTTTATATACTCCAGGTAATCTGTATGGATATAATCCAAGTCTTCAAGAGTGAAAAGAAAGTTGCCATAACTTTCATTAGCAGACACAAAGGCTTGAGATGAGCTTGTCTCTTGGAATGGAATTCCTTAGATGTAGCTCTCTCTTGGTGTCTCAGGGAAGGTGATGAAAAGGCCTTTTTATGGGTTGTCAGGGTAGCAAATAAGATGATGTTATGGTTCTCTAGTATCACTTTCAACCACATGGAGGGCTGAACTCTGATTATTGCTCAAAGAGCTGCTTGATGGATTCTGCATGTTTATGTACATCTGGTAGCCACTAAGGATACCATATATCTCTATGTGAGTAAGGGTGGAGTGGTTTTCAGATCTCTTAATAGTCACACAGTAATGAGTCCATTCTCTGGGAGAGAGAACATGAAATTCCTCATAATGTCCCTATTCTCAAGCTTAACTCCAACATACGTTAAGGTATCTACAATCTCAACATACCTAAAGTATTGTTGAGTCATAGTTTCACCTGTTTTGCAGGTGAAGTTCTTAAACTGCTGGTTTATGAGGTCCTTCTTGTTTTCGTTAGCTTCATTAGACCCCTCATACATAAGCTTCAGTGCATCCCAGAGCTGCTTAACAGTTTTGCACTTCTTGAAGCCTCTATATATAGAGTTAGGAAAAGTAGTTTAAAGAGCGGTCATGGCCTTCTGATCTATGTCAATCTTCTTCCAATCTTCCTTAGAGTAATCAGCCACTTTCTTTGGAATCATCCCACCTCTAGCAGTAGCTAAAGAGGTGCTTGGTATGTGAGATCCTGAGACAACAGATCTCCACATCCTACTATTTTGAGACTTGATGAACCCTTCCATACTTTGGCACTAAGTATCAAAGTAATCAGGAGTGGTCATTGGAGATTTTATCATGGCACCAGTTTCCATATCAGCTTTTGTGAGAGCTACCATTTGAGTTGGTAAGTGTTTTTGTGAAACTGAAGGGATTTAAGATGATCAGATCTTACATCAAGAGCCTAAAAAGCTCTGATACCAATTATAGGACCATTGCTAGGGAGCAACGCAACAGTTTCACAAGGTTGGAGAAACTTAGAATAATTAACAGATCAAATAGGGAACCAGATAAATGAAACAAAAAACAAATGTAACGAATACAAGTAGAACACAAGTAATTAGTTTTCAAAAATGATGTATATTGCTATCAAATGTTTTACAAAAGTTACAAGGTTTAGTCCTAAGAACTGTTACCTATTATACTACTTACTACATACTACAGTCGGCTATACTTTGAAGGCCAGCTGAAAACACTAATCAAGACAACAAGATTAATATAAAGTCAAAGGCAGATTGCTTTTTAACTAGTGACTATGACATGCCATAGATCATATCTTTATCTATTACAAAAAAGGATAAAAGTACAAAGGTAGAAAGTTACAGACTCTAAAACCTTAATCTACAGTTGATAAAAGTATGAACATTTCACCAACTTGCATAAGTTGGTGCGTATTCAGAGATGACAGCGAAAAGTTCAGCTTTTGTTAAAAGTAAGTTAGAGAAAGCATGTCTTCTCTTCCTTCGAAAGAAATCATTCTCTTGGATTCTGAAGATTTTGTCTTGAAACTTCGGAAGACTTCATCTTTGGCTTCAGAAGAAAAGATCTTTTTGATTCGAAAGATTTGATACTTGGTGAATTTGCTTGAGTTGTATAAAATCTTCGTTTCTCTATTCTTCAGTATGCATGCTGAGAGAACTTTGGTTGCATCAGCCTCTAAGTATAAATCTGACAGGCGACAAAGGCGAAAGCCTCTAAAGCTAGGTTGAAGAAATTGACCTTTCTTACCCGTAATTTTAGTTCTTTCCCCGCATCGGACAAAGATTTAATTGAAAAGAAAATGATCGTATTCGAAGGGAATTGAATGAGGAAGATTAGTTAGATTACTTTTTATTTATTATGTTTTTTTATTTTATATGTTTTTATAATGAATTTTATTTGATTATAATATTTAATTTTATATTATTTTTTACATTAAAGAAATTAAATAAATTAAATAATTCGTTAAAGACCCTTATCACCTGATCCATAATAGAGTCAGACTATTTGATTAGAGGCTCCATGTAGTGTCCAGTTAGCGTTCAATAAACGTCATATGTCGCAATATTACATGTTAACTTAAGGAGTAACTCTATCACATAACACATAGTCTTCAGCTTAGCTGTATATCAAAATGTTTGAATAATATAATTACAACAAATAACATCTTTCTTTGTTAATAACTCCTAAACAAATCAAGTACTCTACTCGAGGTACTACAAGTAGATTTAAACGCCATTATAAGAATATCAGAGAGGGGAAAAGATCAAATGTTAACCCTCTATTATTACGATAACCGTGTTAACTTTGTAAGATCAATCAAAATTATTATTTTTTTTATTGGAATAGTATCATTATACATATAATGTTATGTTCTTTTATGTATATGCGTAAATTCACAAGCGTAAAAAAGTTACGAATAGTGTAAGTTACACTTACATCACTAAATATTTACTGATGTAAGTGTAACTTACACTAGTGTAAACTTTTTTACGCTTATAAATTTGCACATATACATTAAAGAATATATCTTTGTATATGTGTAATGATGTTATTCCAACAAAAAAAATAATGATTTTGATTGATATTCAAACGTTAACACGGTTATCGCAATAATAGAGGGTTAACGATTGAACTTTACCCTATCAGAGAGTATGAGACAAAAAAGTAAAAAAAAGCTAGACTTTTTTTTGGACCATTCCAAAACGATAAAATCTTCTCTATTAAAAAACTTGAGTTTTATTATATATAGTGTTAACAAATTTTTTTTTATTAAAATGGTGTTTCTTTAAAATTATTTACTAAAATAGTATTTTTTAAAATTTTAAACAACATATTAGACTCTTTTCTTAATTTTCTTTTTCTATTCATTCGAAATCAAATTTGTTTTTTATTTTATAAAAATGTTATCCAGTCAATTCAATGTCTTTTTATAGTTTTTAATTTTCATAGACTCATTATAATTATTTTGTTTTTTTTTTCAATCTGTCTATATAAAATATGAACCATAAAATTAAACGATACTCCCTACTGTAACGTGTATGATGCCTTGATGCTTGAGCATGATTACCAAACCTACAATAACACTTGAAGGTTCCGCCTCGATCAGACAATCATTTTAAATTACTAAATCTTATGTTTTACATAAAATGTTTATCATAAATCATTATTATTAACCTTTTTATTTTCTAATATATTTACAAACTCGAAGAAGCTGTTTTTCATCAAGTAGAAATTACAAAATCAAGTTCGTTCTTATTTAAAGTTATTGATACTCACATTTACCTACTTAATTCCATATATATTATTTTTTCAAACGAGATTCGCAGTGCCTCCAGTTTATTTCATTATTTAACATTTAATTTTTGTGTGTATTTGATATTCAGACTTGTAGTGGGTCAAATTCTATCGTATGACTAGATTTTTTTTATTGTTAACCTATCCTGTCAAATATCTATCCAAACTCTAAAATACTTGGTAGCTTCATATCTTAACTTATCCTGTCAAATATCTATCCAAACTCTAATACTTGGTAGATAATATGAGCTTCGTGAATATCACTTTCAGATCGAAATTATTCAGTGGTTCACCCGCATAAATCAATCGGATATAACTCAGACGAGATCAATAATTAGTATGTTGTGTTGTGTGATTTTTGTGAACCAGAAGAAAGAATAGAATGACCAATCTCTTTCAAAATCAATATTTGCAGGGAAGGGGAGAAAACTACCGGTGGTAGTTTTCATATCAAAATATTACACTTTTAACCCTCAAGTTTCACATGTGAAATTTTGATAAAATCAAATTTGAGTGCGTTTTTTGATAAAGCAATGTTTGCCCAAATCAAAATTTTTCGTGCTGACCTGGCAGCTCGACCCTACTCAGGACTCTGCCCCTTGGACCCCGCTCCAAGGGGTGTTATCCCCGTGGAACCCCCATTGCTTAGGGTCTTCGCCCATAATAAGGTTTTCAATTTCAAAGATCATAATAAACTTAAACAAGTGTGCACTCCCATACCTCCTGACTTGTTTGATGGATATTATGATGAAATTGGTCGTTAGTCAACCCAATTACACTAAAATATCTAACATTCCTCCCCCATTTTAGTGTAATTCTTGATTAACTAAAACAAAGGTCACACAAAAAACAAAGTTATGCATAAACAAAATATTTTGATGATTGAATCTCATCTTAGTATGTTACATATTCCAAATATTCGAATATTAGGATGTTGCTACGGATTGAACCCTTGTTATTCATTATGAATACATTAAGATAATATACATAAAAGTTACATACTTATATATGTTCTTACTTGATACTATATTTTACTAGCCTTGTGTTGTTATCCTTCATAAGCATATCAAAGCCAAGTTCAAGCTTCTTAAAGTAGCTAAACTTCATGCTCATATAGGTAGCTCTTTTCTTCTTACATATGTATATGTAATTTTTCAAAAGAACTATTAAGAAGCTAGACTTCAACCTCCTCGACTTGTAGGTCTGAACACATACCTTGGGGTGTTGCTACTAATGCGTTCTAATCTCTAGATGTTAAGCTTTCCTCATTGAATTCAGCATCTAGTGTTATATTAGATGGGAATTGGGTATCTTAACATGAGAGATTTTAGGTGGACTTGAATCCCATCCCTAAAGCCGACTTCTGCATAAAAACTCTATTTATCCCTTTACTTAGAAGATCGGCTAAATTATGTTGAGTTCTCATAAACTATACAGATATCACACTATGCATGATAAGCTCATGAATCATGTTATGTCTAACACTTAAGTGTCTAGACTTGCCATTATACACTTGACCATAAGCCTTAGCCAAAGTGGCTTCACTATCACATCTAATCGATATAGGTGATATCGGTTTAGGCCATAATGGAATTTCATAAATCAAGTTTCTTAACCATCTAGCTTCTTTGCTAATACCACAAATTCAGATTCCATAATTGAGTTAGTAATGCAAGTTTGTTTCTTTGATGCCCAAGAGATGGCACCTCCTCCAAGTAGGAATGTCCATCCACTTATGGAAGAATGATCTTCCATATTTGTAATCTAACTTGTATCTGAATAACCTTCAATAACAGAAGGAAAACCAAAATATATTAAACAATAATTCATTATTCCTTTCAAGTACTTAATACTCAATAAATAGGCTGCCAGTGATGTGAACTATGGTTACTAGTAAATCTACTAAGTTTTCCAACAGTATAGGCTATATCAGGCCTAGTGCTAATCGTGGCATACATGAGACTTCCAATAGCTTTTGAGTATAAATTGAGATACTGCCACAGCTTTATTTGGTAGAAGCTTAAGATTAGAATCTATAGGAGTGCTTACAAGAGAAAAATATTTGAAGTTTAAATTTTTTTCAAAATCTTCTCAATATAATGAAATTACGAAATTGAAATACCATTGTTCTTACGCTTGATCTTTATATCAAGGATCATTTCAGTCTCCCCCATGTCCTTTATAACAAGCTTAGATGACAAGAATTCCTTAATTATCAACTTGACTTTGGTCAGTACCAAAGATTAACATATCATCTACATATAATCAAATTATAACTCCTTTACCAGAAGTGTCAAACTTGCTATATACACACTTGTCTGATTGGTTTATCACAAAATCATTAGACAACACAACATCATTAAACTTTTGATATCATTGTTTTGGTGCTTGCTTCAGACCATATAAAGATTTTATAAACTTACGAACTTTATTCTCATTACCAGGAATAACAAAGCCTTCAAGTTGTTTCATGTAAATCTCCTCATTCAATTCACCATTTAAAAATGCAGTTTTCATATCCATTTGGTGAATCAGAAAATTGTGTATAGTTGCTAGTTCTAGTAACAATCTAATAATAGAAATCCTAGCAATAGGAGCATAAGTATCAAAGAAATCAATACCTTCTTTCTGTCTAAAACCTTGGATAACCAATCTAGATTTTAACATATCTATGCTACCATCCATGTTTATTTTCTTTTAAAAGATCTACTTACACCCCAATGGTTTACATCTAAGAGGTAAGTCAGCCAACTTCCAAGTATTATTTTGCATAATGGAATCCATCTCATCTTGGATTGCTTCTTTAAAAAATGTAATATCTTTAGAAGCTATAGCTTCACTATAAGGTTTGAGATCCTCCTCAATATTAAAACAATATTGATATTAAGATTCAATCTTATTCCTTGATCCTTCAACTAAATAAAGTTGAAAATCATCACCAAAAGACTTGCTTTTCTTTCTCTTGTATGTTTCCTTGGTTCAGTTCTACTAGAAGGTACATCTTTACTATTAACCGAATTACCACCAAATGTATTATGAATTGGCTAGGTATAGCAGTAACTCTTTCTTTATCAAATATTGCATCTCTTGACTCTATAACTGAGTTTACAGATACATAATCACCAGGTTCTAAGACATATAACCTATAACCTTGGAATGCTGAGCATATCCAATAAAGGTGCAATCTATACCTGTTTCACCTACAGTTTTCCTTTTAGGTTCGGTAAGCCTCACAACAGCTCCACATCCCTAAACTTTATGATAACTTAAGTTTGGGGGCTTTTTGTATCAAAGTTTATATGGGGTAGTCTTATTCTTTTTATTAGCAATTCTATTCAATAGATGGCATGCTGTTAACAGTGCCTCGCCCCAAAATCCTTCACTCAAACCTGAATTGAACAACATAGAATAAACCATTTCTTTCAACGTTCTATTCTTTCTTTCTGCTACACCATTTTGTTATGGTGTATAATGAGTTGTAGTTTTATGTATTATACTAGTGGATTGGAAATATAGTAGATCATAATACTCACATCCTTTATCACTACGAAGAGTTTTAATAAACCCATTTTGATGAATCTCTACCTCTTTTTTATAAATTTTAATTTTATCAAGAGCTTTATTCTTAGCATGCAATAAATATATATAACAATATCTAGAGGCATCATCAATAAACGTAATGATATACTTTTTATTACCTAACTATGGTGTAGCACGCAAATTGCATAAGTCACTATGTATGAGATCTAAAACTTTGCTTTCCCGATTAACGTCTTTAAAAGGTTGCCTAGTTATCTTAGTGAAGATAGATATCTTGTATTTTTCATTATTCATGTCAAAAGCAAGGATTAAACTTATTTTAGACATATATTTTAGCCTTTAGTAATTAACATGTCCTAGTCTAGCATGCCATAATTCCAATTTATTTATATAGAACTAGTTGAAACCATACAAGCAGATTCATTACCAAAAGAAATATCCAAATTCAACATAAATATACCATTACATAGATAACCAAATCCAACACAAGTACTATGTCTTGATAAGATATACTTATCACTTTCGAACACTTGTTTGTAACCATAATTATTTAATACAATAACAGACAACGTATTCTTTCAAATCTCGGTTACACACAACACTTTATTTAATACTAAACATTTCCCAAAAGTAAACAAAAGCTTCATATTTCCTAGTCTATTGATTGGTTTTCTTGCAACATTGCCCGTTTTTAGTAATGATCCACCTTTAATTAGTTGAATGTTCTTGAACCAATGAAGATCTTTACACACATGACTAGTTGCTCCCGAATGAACCTACCAAGCAACATCATCATCCTGCACATAAAATGATTCAGAAACTAATGATACATAATTCTCACACGAATTGTAATTTTGAACTAAAATCTAACCTTTTTGCTTTCCTAGATCCTTAGATCCACTTGGACTAGCATCATTCTTGCCTTTACCAACTTGACAATCCTTCTTGAAATGACTAGGTTTGCCACACTTCCAACATGCTAACTTTAGCTTCTTGTTGGGGCCTTTGTTGTTGTTGTTACCTTTAAAATTTCATTCGCCTTTAAATTTGTTAGCATTCTTGGATGATTCACCTTCTTCCATCATGTTCACTTCTAAAGGTCCGGCCATGTTTTTATTCTTAACTTTGCCACCCTCTTGAGCCCTTAGAGACTCTTTAATTCTGAGTGACTACCAAATTGAACCAGACTCAATTCCTCCTTATTATGTTTCAAAGTATGTTTGAAATCTTCCCAAAAAGAAGGAAGTTTTTCAATTATACAAGAAACTGTAGGACCGGGTAAGGGATGGTCAATACAAATGAAGAGAGTGTTAAACAAATCAAATAGGGAACTGGGTTTATATGGAAGATACTAAGAACACAAGTAAGTAATGAGACAGAACCAAGAACAAGATAAGTATGGTTTTCAAGAATGTTGTATATTGCTCTCAAGTTCTATTACAAGTGTTACAAAGCATAAAAATAAATACAAAAAACTGAGATACTTTATACTACATCCTACAGCTGGTATACTTTAAACGCCAACTGGAAACACTAATCTAGATAACACGATCAATGTATAGTCAAAAGGCAGATTACCTTTTGACTTGTGACTATGACATGCCATAGCTCACATCCTCATCTATTACAAAGAGGATAAAAGGTACAAAGGAGAAAGTTACAGACCCCGAACCATAATCTATGGTTTACAAAAGCAAGTACCTTTTCACCAACTTATATAAGTTGGTGAGTCTTCAGAGTGGCACGGAAAGTTGATAAGCTTTATGCAAAAGTTGATCAGAGAAAGTATGTATTCTCTATCTTCGAAAGAAATCTATCTTCAGTCTTTTGGCTTCGGAAGACTTTGTCTTTGAAGTTTCGGAAGACTTCATCTTTGGCTTTAGAAGATTTGGTCTTTGGCTTCGGAATATTTTACACTTCGAATATTTTCTCTGAAATATATAAAACTTCCGAATTAACTTCTACTCTGCACTTCATGCAATGCATGCTGGAAGATCTTTGGTTGCTTTGGTTGTATTAGACTTTAAATATAAACCTTACAAACTCCCCCTAGGCTGATGCTACCTAAACAAAGAAGGTAACTTAGATATTGACAGCCCACATCAGGATCAAGACCATTCCTTTCTTCATCAATTGGTCAGGATCCCTCAAACTCTCATAGTACCTTCTCATGTCATAGAGATCATATAGAGAAAGATCAAGCATGTCTTGTCAGAAATAGACATTTTGACCTCCTTGAACTTTGATGACATACCATCTGTCTAGATTTACATCAAAAGTCTAAGACAGGATGGGTCTTCCAAAAGCAAGAGGCTTTACTTGTGTTGGACTTGGTTGAGCAGCCTCTTCTTGAGCCACCTCAAGATGCTCTGACTCATCCTGAGGTGTGGAGGTGGATGCATTGGACTCTTCTTCTTCTTGGTGTCCCTCTTCATGGCCATCGTTTTCGTCCTCATTGAAGACTTTAACTAAGAAGTCTGGTCTATAGCACCAGGTTGTTCTTATGTGTCTTTCTTAGTTGGGTCATCTTCCCTCACAGGTTTAGAAGGAGAGGGATCAGGGATTAGGGCGCTACTATGGATCAGAAGATGAAGTTGGTTATGGTCCAGCACTAGGTCCAGGTTGTGTTGTCTCTTGGGGTTCAACCTTGACCTCAACTTTAGTAGGAGCTTGACTTGGTGGAGAATGCAAATCAACAAGCTCTCCCCTTTAATCTTCTGCTTGATCACTCTAATATGCTCATCCATAGTGGATAAAGACATTGGACCAAACCTCCTTACAGAGAATCCATACAGCTTCAAGAAGCTCATCATCCTCTGCCTATCAGCAGACTTCTTTTGGCTCTTTTGGATGATAGCTCTTGACTTTGCAGCTTCTTCCCTCATATTCCTCTTAGTAGCTTTTTGTTGTTTTATCACTTGTTTCTCAAGCTGCTTGAGGTACTCA
This sequence comes from Flaveria floridana, assembly GCA_018326465.1. Lineage (NCBI taxonomy): Eukaryota > Viridiplantae > Streptophyta > Magnoliopsida > Asterales > Asteraceae > Flaveria > Flaveria floridana. The sequence goes on along the minus strand of BJCO01464582.1, from coordinate 12,925 downwards.
ACTTCTATGTATTCATATGACAAGGTAAGAAGTGAAGATGCCTGATAGAGTCCTATGGCACTCAGGTAGCTGATCATGTTTTATCTATCTGCTTCCTTGTCTACCTGAAGTTGTTTAGTTATCACAGCCTCTGTCTTAGGGCTTTCTTGGACTGGGGAGAGGGTAGTAGCATGTTTATAGAGTCTTTCTGCCTCCTTTCTTCCTTAATCTTGAGGAGCAATTCTGCATCCTCTGCCTCCTTCCTCTCCTTTCATAACTCTATGTCAGCCAGTTCATTGAGCTCTTCTAAGGGAAGATAGATGAGTTCATCTTTGTTATCATTCTTGGTCCCTAAGTAGTTTAATCTGGTTGCCCTCAATTCATCATCTTGAGTATTTAGCTTAGGGGAAGCCCTAATTACAGCTTTCATGAAGCTTAGGGATAAACTTGAACTCTCTCCCCTTAACTTTCTCTTCATCTCTCTCCTCCTCATCCTCAATCTCCTCGGGAGTTAGTTCCCTTTTCCCTTTGTCACTCACAGGCCTTGGTGACTCAGCGTGGAGAGAGCTTTAACCTTCATTGCTTAGTTCAGCTATCAAGCTCTAGCCAGAGAGAGGTTGTGAAGCACCTTCACCATCTGATGCTTCATTGAGGGTAATAGGTGCTCAAGATGTTCCTGTCTCAAGGTGCACAGGCTCAACTACTGGGCCTTCAGTCAAGGTTTCCCTTTTGAAGCTAATTTTAGAGTCCACCTCAACATCTAGTTGACTAATAGTCTTACCTGCTAGCCTCTATTTATAGAGTTTAGATCTCAGCTTGAACTTTTCTAGTACCCTTTCTTGAATCCTATATGCTAACCTTATAGCTTACATGTTTTGACTTGGATTGGCAAGTGGAAGAGCAATCAGATAGGTATTCTCATAGAATCTTAGGTTGGAGAAGTTGAAGATTTCTTGTTTCCTGTGAGATCTAGAGATTACCAAGGCTCTTCTATCCATGTCATACCTTCATCCCATAATTGGATTCTTAGAGTAATGAGATGGGATATGTATAGCCCTTGGTATACCCTCCTCAAATAGATCTTGCATGTGTGAGTCCACATCAATATGGAATTGAGGAGGTTGCTGAGTATGGACAATTACAAGTGAGGGAGGCGAATCCTCAATGTCCATACTCTAAGAAGAACTCCCACGTTCTGTGATTGCTAGGACTTTCTCCTCCTTTTTGGTAGCATCACCCTCTTGATAGGTAAGCTGGAGGTTAAGTCCACTACATCCACAGGTTCTTGTGGATCGGGTTAAGTCCTTCTAAGTGTTCTCTCAGCTAACTTGCGCTTAAGATTGGTGATCTCAAATTTATGGTTATTAACCCTCCTTGTAAGGAAGTCACTTGAGATTTCAGGTGACTAACCTTTGAGACTAAATAGGTGCATGTTTGAGTCAGTTTTTTACATCTTTAGGTTCCGACTCCCCTCGTCTTCATCAGAAGAATCATAGGGGGGATGAGAGAATAGGACCAAAGTCTTCTTCCTCATCACCAATACTTTGTTCTTGGCTACTGGATTTCTCCTGCACCATGATAGCTTCAGGTGAAGTGTTAAGGGGATGGGTTGCCATGGTTAAGGTCTTAATGATGTAGTTACTTGCTAAAGTGAGAGCTTTTTCCATATGGATCTCCTGAACATGTTCAGGTTAATACACCTTAGTAGTGGATAATATTTGCTAGACATGGGTTTTGCAAGAGTAATCATCTCTCCTTGATCAGGGGTGGAGAAGAGAGACTGATGGTACTTATATAGAATTATAGGTTGGGTATTGGTTGGTTAAGGTTTAGAGGCTGGGGATGGTAACTTTCTCCTGAAGGTTGTTCACTAGAGTTTTGAGACTCTGAGTGAAGGCTTAAGGCTGTTGGGGTTATGAGCTCATTAGGTTGAGCATGAGGAACCTCAGCACTAATCCTTTATGAGATGGGAGTGGTTTGCTCCTCATAGGAAGTGGGAACTCCAGTATCCACTTCCTCCTGCATGGGTGAGGATATGGGGACCTGCATAAGCTGAGTAGCTTGTATAGGGGTTCATTTGGATTTTCTTGTGAAGGTGAAGGTTATATGAGGCTGTGTGGGTTTTTAAGAACTAGAAGGTGTGGGTTCAACACTAGCTGGTGGTGCTAGGTTTTCAACTTGAGCAATGAGCTCTAATATTTTTAAGACAATGGATGTTTCTACCCCTTTGAAGCCGACAGTAGGCTTTCTTATAGTCTTCAAGATGTCGGGCTTCATTTGTCCCATTTTTAGAACATTACCTGTTCCCCTTAACTGTGATCCCAGTTCACAGTTAAGAATGTGCTCGACATATCTAGGAAACATGTAATATTCTAAGGAGTCTAAGTTAACAAGTAAATTAGTATAAACAAATTGAGTATACCTGAACTTGATCCCTAAACCATCCTATTAACTATGTAGGAAAGGTCTTCAAGAATTTGGTCCCATCCTGCATACTTCTTAGATAAACAGTGGATGACCGCATGGAACACGTACTTCCACTATAAGGAGACCTTTCCTTTCCTGAATGTTCTTACAGAGTAAAATCTGGTTGGTTTCTTCAATCAAGGTTGTCCATTTTTATGTAGCTTTGTGGTGAAGGAAGATAAGACAGGGTTGGTTTGTGGGTGAATTTAGCTTAGAGAATTCGACAGATAAAGAGGATAGTAAAAGAGGGGTAACATTTGAAATTTAGCTTATGTAGGTGATAATATAGACAACTACATAAAAATGTATGTCCTAAGTTAGTTTTAAGAAATAGTTAAAACTCAAGATATTTAAATCTCTGTTCATCAAAAGTCTTTGTGAACAGATCAGCATATTGTTTATTTGTATTAACTTTGACTAGTTTTATCAATCCCTTTTCAAAATTATCTCTAATTAAATGATACCTTATGTTGATGTGTTTTGTCCTTGAGTGTTGCACAAGATTCCCTATGATAGAGATAGCACTATTGTTGTCTATGTGGATTGGAGTCTCCTAAAGTTGAATCCATAGTCTAATATCTGATTCTAAATCCAAAACACTTGAGAACAGCAGCTAACAGCAACAATGTATTCAGCTTCAGTAGTTGATGCAGATGCACATGATTGTTTCTTGCATTGCCATGAGACTATCCTTCCACCAAGGAATTGAAATCCCCCAGATGTAGACTTTGCAGTCATGTTACAACCACCAAAGTCACTATTTGTAGAGGCATGCAGATTGAAGTCAGAATTCTTTAGATACCAAAGGCTTAATTTAGGAGCATATTTGAGATATCTAAGAATTCTTTTGACAGCAACCAGGTGTGATATCTTGTGGTTGGCTTGATATCTTGCACATATACATGTAGAAAACATGATATCAGGTATGCTAGCTGTGAGGTACATAAGAGACCCAATCATAGCTCTATAAAGATGTTCATCTACACACTCTTCCTCAAGATCAGGTCCAAGGGAGTGGTTTCTTTCTATAGGTGTCTTTACAACCTTACATTCAGTCATATTAAATCTTGTAAGTATGTCTTGTACATCCTGTGACTGACTTATGAAGATGCCATTGTCAACCTGCTTCACTTGAATTCATAGAAAGAAATTTAGTTCCCCTATGGTACTAATTTCAAATCTATTCTTTATCAGCTTCTCAAAGTTTTACAGAGATTTAGATTAGTCACCCAAAAATAATGTCATCTACATAAAGTCGAACCAACATGAAGTCATTTCTTGTTCCTTTGATGAAGAGTGTTCCATCTATAGTACCTCTCTTGTAGCCATACTAACAGAGGTACTGAGATGATGCCTCATACCACTTCCTTAGAGCTTGGTGCAGCCTATAAAGAGCTTTATCAAGCTTGCAGATATAATTAGGATGATCTAGGTTGGCAAAGCCAGATGGTTGTTTGACATACACCTCCTCATCTATCACCCCATATAGAAAATCACACTTGACATCAAGTTGGTAGACCTTGAAATCTTTGGATGCAGCGAAAGAAAGGAATATCCTAATAGCTTCAAGTCTTATCACTGGAGCAAAAACATCCATGTAATCAATCCCCTCTTCTTGTGTATACCCTTGAACAACTAGTCTAACCTTATTCTTGATGACAAGTTCTCTATCATCTTTCTTATTTCTAAACACCCATTTGGTACCTATAGTGGTCTTTCTTGAAGGAAAAGGAAATAGGTTCCAAACCTTTTGTCTTTTGAATCAAAGCAGTTCCTCCTGCTTTGCATCAATTCAACTTCCATCCTTCAAATCCACTTTAACTTTCTTTGGCTCTATCTGGGATAAGAAGCAAGAATGTAGACAAACATTTTTTGTCATGGGTTGTCCTTTTGTTCTCACCCTCGTGTCAACATCTATAATGATGTTTATAGTGGGGTGTGACTTGTGGATTCTGAGTTGAGGAATCACAGCAAGTTGATTGGACATATCTAAATTTATGAAGTTTAGATCTGGCAATGAAATGTCACCCACCACATCAGCACACTTATTAAGAGAAGGTTGATACAATGAGTGTGTGCCATCATAGATGTTTTTTTCCATGAAGTGGTTTACAACATCAAGAAATTCTTGATCACCATCACCATCATCATTTCCTCCTACATTTGAAGCTCCTTTATTTGAGTTCTGTGCCTCTAACTGTAATTTGAAAGCACCTCGGATGATCAGCTGAATTTGTCATGGTTGTGCTGATAGGAACTCCTTTTTAGTTACTAATGGAGCTGAAGTAGTGTTCTTGCTTGGTCTTCTCAGCTCAAATCATGGGTCAGGATCTCCTGTTGATAAGTTACTTATAGATCCTGAAACATTCTCACAAGATTTGTTAAAACAATTAGTAACTGAATCAAGAGATCAAACAACCAAACAGAATCAGAACCTTTCATACTAGGAGTGTGCTCATTGAAAGTCATATTAGCTGGCTCTTCAACTACTCTAGTTTTGAGATTGTATACTCTATATAAGCCTTAGCTTGGGAAGAGTATCCAATAATAGTGTCCATCATCTGATTTCTTAGCAAATTTGGCTACTTGATCTTTGGTATTCAAGATGGTGCAAGGACATCTAAATGATCTGAGGAAGCCAATGAAAGGCCTCCTTTTATGCCACAACTCATAAGGAGTCTTACCATAAGTCTTAACTACTAAAACTCTATTTCACACTTAGTAGGCAGCGTTGACTGCCTCTGCCCAGAAGGTGGTGAGCAGTTTAGAGTCAGACAACATGGTTCTTGCAGCTTCAATAAGTGTCTTGTTTCTCCTCTCAGCAACACCATTTTGTTGAGGAGTCCTGGGACCACTATATTGTCTTGTAATACCCTTTTCAACATGTGTTAAGGATTTGGTTTTTGAATTCAGTTCCTTGATCACATCTTATGGTCTTAAGCTTGTGATTATATTGATTCTCAATTTTTAGAATGAAGTTCTTCAAGATATCAGGAGTCTCATCCTTAGTTCTAACAAAGAAAACCCAAGTGAATCTTGTGAAATCATCTGTGATCACTAAACAGCATGAGGTCCTTCCTAGACTCACTACATTAGTGGGGCCAAAGAGATCCATGTGTAATAAGTGTAGGGGAGTAGTGATAGAGTTCTTTTCGTTTGACTTGTGAGACACTTGTGTTCCTTCCCTTTCAAGCATGCAACATAGTGATCATCACTTGTAAACTCTTTTTTTATCATTCTAGTTACTAAATAATTATTTATTAATTTGTTCATGGTTTTAAAGTTTACATGGCACATTCTTTTATGCCAAAGGAAAGACTCATCACTATTTGCTTTAGATAAAAAGAAAGAAACTTCTCTTGAGGGGGATGCTTCTTGCAAATCCATCTTGTACATGTTTCCTTTCCTGGGGGCTCTTAGTAGGATATTCTCTTGAGGAATGATCACCCCCGACTTAAGAACAATTCACTCATGCTTAGTGAAAAGCATGTTGTGTCTCTAATCATAAAATTAGGATATACTCAGTAAATTGTACCTAAGCTCCTTAGCAAAATTTACCTTTTTAATGCTGAGCTTACCATTTGTGATCCTACCCCTTCCTATGATGTAAGAACCTTCATCTCCTCCAAAAGAAACTGGCCTCCATCAATTTCTCAAAGTTTTAAAGCAAAGCTATTGCCTGTCATGTGCCTGGAACAACCACTATTAATGATCCATACATTCTTCTTAGTCTTTAGATGTTCCTGCACAAAAAGAGAAGGTTAGTTACATTTGGAACCCAAGCCTCACTGGTCTTGGGCTTGTCAAAATGGACTGAAAATATTGCAATAGTGATTGATCCTATGTTAAGACTTTGAGGATCATCTGTTGTTATTGTTGATGAAGAACTTTCAGTCACATGGTCTTCCTTTATCTTCCACACCATCTTTGGAAGATTAGACTTGACCTTCAACACTTTGGAAGTTTTAACAACTTCTGAAGTTTTTGGAGACTATGCCTTCAGAAGATCTTGCCTTCACTGCAGCAAGCTTCAGTGCTTCGGAAGCATTCCTTTCTTCCGAGACCAAATTTTCTTCTGAAGGCAAGTTTTCACTTGTCTTTATTTCCACTTTAGAACTTCCAAAAGGAAAATATTTTCCTTCTGAAGGTTTCTTCTTCTTCTTCTCAGAAGTATTTTTCTTGGTCATATGGATAGTACTTTTAAGATTATAGATACAATCCTTAGTAAGATGAGAAGTACTACCACACATGATACAATCAACTAATTTCCTTCTGATAGTTTTCCTTTTAGTAGAAGACTGAGCTTGATCACTATACATCTCCATATTCATCTTCTCAGATGATGCAGCAAGCGTCTTAAGGAGAGGCTTGCTCTTGGAGCTGGATGGTTCAGACTGTGTACAGGGGTACATAGCTAATCAGTCTTTTTTTCTTCACAGAGATGAGTTGGACATGAATTAGAACTCTTGCTAGTAGAGTTTATAGTTGGGTCTTCAGCCTTTACCACTTCAAATCTCGTAGAGATAAGGACTTGTTTCTACTTGGAGTTGAAATAGGTCTTGATCTCTTGATCCTTATTTAATCTTCTTTTGGCTGTTTTAATCAAGTTCTTTCTCTTAGACTTTGTCATCCATGGTTCTATCCTCTCCTCAGGAGAATAGCGACCCTTCTTAGGATGATCTTCTTCACTCATCTCAGATCTATCATTCACTATCTCCCCTTCATCCTCTTCTTTATTAGGGTCTATGAGGGAAAGCTCATCTTGACAAGTTCCACACATGGCAAATCTTACAGATAGTAGAGTGTGTGGAGAAGCTATCTCAATAGATCCCAATCCCTGCTTATTCTGATAACACACTTTTGCATCCAAGGATGAGGATATCATGTTCTTGAAGGTCTCTTCTTTAAGAACACATTTTTCTGCCCTGGCTTTGCTATTCATTGGTATTTAGTTAACTTAGTGATGAGATCTTTGATTTGAGTCCTTTAGTTAGTATGTTCATGCTTAAGAGTTGAAATGGTTTTCTCTAGATCTTCAATTTTAAGTTTATAATCATTTTCAGCTCTTCTAAAATCAGCTTTTAAGATGTTTAAGGACTCAATGTCAAATCTTATCTCTAAGTTATAGGACCTATATCTGTTAACTTTAACAATGCACTCTGGGGTACAAAGATGTTCGAATACCATGGCTTCTTCATGATCAGCCATTAGTGCTTGGTTTGGAGATGCATCTTCAACCTGGAAACTCCAATCAAAGCCTCCTTCTTTAACATCAATTGTAGCTTGTTGCTTGGGCTTCTCAGTGTGTGGAGCTCCATCAGTGTAGTTTGGTCTAGGTTATGTGTGGCCACCATTTGTTCTTGGTGCCTTGCACTCCCTAGCAAAGTATCCTATTTGGTTACAGTTGCAACACTTCACCTTGCTTTTGTCCAACCCAAACTTTGCACTGCATACATTGCTAGGAAACTTCCTCCATGTTCTCTTATAGAACTTCTTGGCTCTATGAGTGAGAAAAGCCATCTGTTGGAGTATCTTCATGTACTTTAGATTATCTGGATGGATGCAATCTAAATCTTCATGGGTGAAGAGGAAGTTGCCACTACTTTCATCAGCAAACACAAAGGCTTGTAATAAGCTTGTGTCTTGGAATGGGCTTTCTTAGATGTAGCTCTCCCTTGTTGTCTCTGGGAAGGTGATGAAAGGGCCCTTTTGTGAATTGTCAGGGTAGCAAATGAGATGATGTTGTGGTTCTCTGCATTCCCTTCAACCACATGAAAGGCAAAACTTTGTTAATTGTTGGAGTTGCCAGATGAATTTTACATGTTCATCTCCATCTGGTATCCACTGAAGATACCATACAACTTAGTGAGAATGAGGGTCATAAGGTTTTCAATCCTCTTAATAACCATATAATAGTGCATCCATTGTCTAGGAATAGAGGACATGAACTTCCTCACAATGTCTCTATTCTCAAGAGTTACTCCAACATCCATTAGAGTATCCACAATCTCAATACCTGAAATATTGTTTAGTCATGGTTTCCACTGTTTTAAAGGTGAAATTCTCAAACTGCTGCTTCAAGATGTCTTTCTTGTTTTTTTTAGCTTCATTAGACCCTTCATACATAACCTTTAGTGCATGCCATAGTTTCTTAGAAGTTTTGCACTTCTTGAAGCATCTGTAGATAGAGTTTGGAAGAGCAGTTTGGAGGGCGGTCAAGGCTTTCTGATCTACATCTATCTTCTTCTAGTCTTATTTAAAGTAGTCAGACATTTATTTTGGTATCATGTTACCTCCAGCAGCAGCTGAAGAGGTGCATGGTACATGAGGTCCAAAGACAACAGATCCCCACATCCTACTATCTTGAGACTTAATGAAGCCTTCCATTCTTGGGCACAAAGTATCAAAGTCATCAGGATTGATCAGTGGAGACTTTGTCATAGTACAAATTTCCATATCAGTCTTTGTAAGAGCTGCCATTTGAGATCTTAAGTGATTTGTGAAACTGAGAGGATTTAAGATGGTGAGATCTTACAATCAAGAGCCTCAAGAGCTCTGATACCAATTGAGGAGAGTATTAAAACACTTAACAGATCAAATATGGAACCGGGTTTATATAGAAGATACTAAGAACACAAGTAAGTAATGAGACATAACCAAGAACAAGATAAGTATAGTTTTTAAAAATGTTGTATATTGCTCTCAAGTTCTATTACAAGTGTTACAAATCATAAAAAATAAATACAAGAACCTGAGATACTTTATACTACATCCTACAGCCGGCTATACTTTGAAAACCAGCTGGAAACACTAATCTAGACAACAAAATCAAAGCACAGTCAAAAGGCAGATTGCCTTTTGACTTGTGACTATGACATGCCATAGCTCACATCCCAATCTACTACAAAAAGGATAAAATATACAGAGTAGAAAGTTACAGACCCCAAATCATAATCTACAGTTTATAAAAGCATGGACCTTTTAACCAACTTATAGAAGTTGGTGAGTCTCCAGAGTGACAGCGGAAAGTTGGTCACCTTTATGCAAAAGTTGATCAGAAAAAGCATGTCTTCTCTGTCTTTATAAGAAATCAGTTTTCAGTCTTTTGGCTTTGGAAGACTTTGTCTTTGAAGCTTCGGAAGACTTCATCATTGGCTTCGGAAGATTTGGTCTTTGGCTTCGGAAGATTTGGTCTTTGGCTTCAGAAGATTTGGTCTTTGGCTTCGGAAGATTTTACACTTAGAATATTTTATATGAAATGTGTAAAACTTTCAAAGTAACTTTTACTCTACACTTCATGCATGCATGCTGGAAGCTCTTTGGTTGCTTTAATTGCATCAGCCTTTAAGTATAAACCTTATAGAAACCAGGATGGATACATCCATCTTCGTATCATGTTGAACAAATTGTCCCAAAATCCTTAATAGTTTATTATATTGTTTCATGACAGCCCTTGAATCCACCATCTTGTAATTTATAAAATTACTAACCAGAAATTTCTTACTTGAAGAATCTTCTACCATATATTTGTATTCAAGAGAATCCCATAGTTCTTTTACAGATTCAACATTTTGATAGATATCAAACAGGGAATCAGACTAGGATGTGACCACGATAGATATAGTAATCGTTCTCCTACTTGCATCGCCTCCTAGTCTATCCCAGAGTCTCGTTTTCCATCAATTCTGGAATGGGGGTACTTAGAACCTACACAACCTTCAGAGTGGTCAACAGGAAATGCATCTTCTTCTACCCTCTTCGAAAGTCTTGTCCTTCAAACTTATATAGTTTTGCGAATTTGTTTGTCATGCCATTCAAAGAATCTACGTCCATCATCTTCAAAAATAGATAATTTCAATCTTTGTAGCATACTTGAAATCAAACTTGGATAATTTGAGAGTGTGAAGATCACTTTCAGATTAAAATTATTTTGTGGTTCACCAGAAAAATCAATCGGATATAACTCATATGAGATCAAGAATTAGCATGTTGTGTTGTGTGATTTTTGTGAACCAGAAGAAAGAATAGAATGATGAATCTATTTTGAAATCAATATTTAGGGAAGGGGAGAAAACTATCGGTGGCAGTTTTCATATGAAAATATTATTTTTTACCCTCAAGTTTCACATGTGAAATTTCGGTAAAATCAAAATTTCGTGCGTTTTTAATAAAGCAATGTTTACCAAAATAAAAAAAATTACACTGACCTGGAAGCTCGATCCCAGTTAGGGGCTCTGCCCCTTACACCCCGTCAGGGGCTACCGCCCCTGGTCTCCGCTCCCAGGGGCGTTGCCCCCTTAGAACCCCCATTGCTTATGGCTTCGCCCCTAATAAGGTTTTCTATTTCAAAGATCACTATAAACTCAAACAAGTGTGTACTCCCGCACCTCCCGACTTGTTTGATAGATACTATGATTAAATTAATCGTTAGTCAATCCAATTACACTAAAATATCTAACAATTTCCACCTTTAACTAGAGTATGAAGAGATGGTAGATCTACTAAGTAGATGACTAGTAATTATAAATAAATAAAATCAATAACTATAAAGCCACAACAATAAGATAAAATCATGTATCATAAAAAGAGTATATTATATTTTTTATTATTTGGATTTAACCTAAATTTTACTCTTCTTTTAATGGAAAAAGAACAAAAAAAAAGTCGCTTATGCTTGTATCTTATTGCAATGTAACTCCTCTTCAATAATATAAATGACATTATTTTTGAAAATCAAGATAGAGGTAAAGGACGAAAAGTAAAAAGGAATTCAACTGAAATACAATGCAATAATACATGAAGAACTTTTTCTTATTATTTTATTTAGTTTAAAAAACAAAAATTAAATCTAAAGTAAATTAAAAAGACATAAATGTATTTAATTTAGAAAATAAAAGATATAAAACCTGACTCGGTTAAAAAGATTTTAAAAGCTTTAAAATACCTAAAGATGATAACAAAATGTTTCTTATCTTAAACCTTTTTTTCAGAAAATGACGAATAATGACCAATTATTAAGTAATAGATAAGAGAACTATTTTATAGTGTGTATGATGTCAAATACACCCTACTGGCACCATACTATAAAAGTTAATAAATTTTTAGCTATAGATTTTTCTATCTTTTTTAGTTTCTTCTTCTTGTTCGATAATAACTATACTAATATTATTATTATTATTACTACCATTAGAAAGTGAATCCAATTGTAACAACGCACGTAAACTATACCAAGATATCGTCTGCTTTGCCCCCGATGGGTTGTCCATCCAGAAGCTCACGATTTTTTTTACTGGACGAGTTGCTCGCCTAGGCAAAACGCGTCTTTTGTAGAGGAGGTTCCCACCCTCTTTTAAAAATGTGGTACTTACAACACCAAACCCCTTACGGGGCCGAGCGTCCTTGCTGGTATATCAGTCCGTCCCTGGCTCTGATACCATCTGTAACAACCCACGTAAACTAAACCAAGATATTGTCTGCTCTGCCCCCGATGGGTTGCCTATCAAGGAGCTCATGCTTTAGTTTTTACTCGACGAGTTGCTCGGCCAGACAAAACGCGTATTTGGTATAGGAAGTTTTCACACTCTTATAAGTAAGGTTTCGTTCTCCTTCTCAACTGATGGGGACTTACACCAATGATACTTGAACTCTAGATAGGTAGAGGAGAAAACAAGATCAACGGTTGGGTTTGGCTTGTTTATAATTTGTTAAATACACTTTTTTATTAAGTATCACACGCGGGAGTTTGACCACTTTCTCTTGTTTTTATGCGACATGATTTTGGTGCGGCTCCTAGAAAACCACAAAAGCGAATACCAATACTGGTTCCAATAATACCAATACTGGAAACATTAAGTTCACACATAATTGGTTCAGTTTGTCGTAGTACCGCAACTGTAACTACCCTCACTATAGTCTACAATACAAAAAACACTCGATTTTAAATACAACTTCGCTTCAAAAAAAAATTATGTAGGAGTATTGACAAAAAAAATAAAGATCACAAAACTTTCCAATTTTTTAATTATTGAATCGAAAATCATTATAGACAGACAAAATTATTAGAGAATTAAATGGATTTAGAACATAACTCATATATGATAATAAGGTGAAAATAAAAAAAACAAAACATAAAGCTATTAAACTTTAGTAGGAAAAGTTTGAAAAACCAAAACTTTGTGGTAAAATTAAGGGCCACAAATACCATTTCACTAATTTGGTTAAAATAAAGATCACAACACTTTCAAGTATCATTTTACTATATAAAATTCGAATAATCTACTATTGTCCCAGTCATGTAAAGATAGAAAACTCTTGTGATCAAAAGTAAAAAAAAAATCTAAAACTTATACGTAGCCAAGAATCTTATTTTATAATTATAACAACAACAACAACAACAACAACAACAACAACAACAACAACAACAACAACAACAACAACAACAACAACAACAACAACAACAACAACAACAACAACAGCAGCA
>BJCO01464581.1:0-26245 GCA_018326465.1 Flaveria floridana | reverse complement strand
ATATAGTGCTCCCAGAACTCCTCAACAAAATGGTGTTGCTGAGAGGAGGAATAGGACACTTATTGAGGCTGCTCGAACTATGTTAGCTGATTCAAAGCTACCTCTAACATTCTGGGCAGAGGTAGTCAGCACTGCATGCTATGTGCAGAACAGAGTTCTTGTAGTTAAGCCCCATGGAAAAACCCCTTATGAGCTATGGAACAAGAGGCCACTGTTCATTGGCTTTCTAAGGTCCTTTGGGAACAGGTGTACCATACTTAACACAAAGGACAATTTAGAAAAATTTGCTAAAAAGTCGGATGATGCTATCTTTGTTGGATACTTTTCTAGTTCCAAAGCTTATGGAGTATACAACATTAAGAATCAACAATTTGGGGAGTCATCCAATATAGTTGTTAATGAGCACACTCCTTGTGTTAGGGGGAATGGGCCTAATCACATCTTTGATTTAGAATTGTTTTCAAACTATTCTAAACCTTCTTGTGAGAATGTTTTAGATGGAAAAGGCGCTCAAACTGATACTGATGATGCTACTAATGTTCAACTGTTTGAGCTTCCTAGGCCTAGACCGAATTCTCCAAGTGCTGAAATACATCAGACTTCCACTATTCACAGACCCGACAGTTTAACTATATCAAGGAATAATGAAGTCTCAACAAGTGAGTTACCTACTGAGCCTCAAAGCTCATCCGGTGATCCACTACAACACCAGGCAGAAGGAGGTAGTATTTTGAAGGAACAGGCAACTGTTAATCCTGCCTCACAGCCAACCATCTATGATGTTTCTCATTCATTCAATCAGTCCTCATTGAATGACTTTGAAACAACAGCTGAACAGAGTGTTCTAGTTCCTGAACAGAATATGTCCAACCTAGATCTATCTCTGCAACTGGAAGTGATTCCTCGGCTTCAGATTCACAACACTCATCCAACTGAGAACATCATAGGGAATGTCTCTGAGGGTGTGAGAACAAGAGGACAGACTCATCAAGGGAATGTCTGCTTGTACTCATGCTTTCTATCTCAGCTGGAACCCAAGAAAGTAGAAAACGCCATAAAAGATAGTAGCTAGATTGAATCAATGCAAGAGGAGTTGCTTCAATTCAAGAGACAAAAGGTATGGAACCTATGTCCGCTACCATCTGGTCAAGTGCCCATAGGCACCAAATGGGTTTTCTGAAACAAGAGAGATGATAAAGGCTTGATCATCAAGAATAAGGCAAGACGTGTGGTTCAAGGATACACTCAAGAGGAAGGAATCGATTATACTGACGTCTTCGCACCAGTTGCAAGACTTGAGGCGGTTAGGATCTTCCATGCTTCTGCTGCATCCACGGACTTCACAGTATACCAACTTGATGTCAAGTGTGCTTTTCTATACGGGGATATAGACAGGGAAGTATACGTATGCCAACCTCTAGGATTTGAAGATCCACAGCATCTCAACTATGTGTGCAAATTGGATAAAGCTCTATATGGACAGCACCAAGCACCCAGGCTGTGGTATGAGACTCTGTCTCAGTTTCTTCTGAAGAATGGCTATACTAGAGGTACCATTGACAAGACTCTCTTCATTAGAAAGTCTGGAAAAGACATTTTGCTTGTACAAGTCTATGTTGATGACATCATATTTGGTTCCTCAAATGACCAAATGTGCAAGGACTTTGAGAGCATTATGAACAAGAAGTTTGAGATGAGCTCCATTGGAAAAATGGACTTTTTCCTTGGAATTCAGGTAATGCAACTGAAGGAAGGGTTCTTCATTAATCAATCTAAATATGTCTCTGACATCTTAGAAAGATTTGAGATGAAGGATTGCAAGCCTGCCAAGACACCCATACCCAGAAACCATAATCTTTGTCCTGACCTTGAGGGGGAGGATACTGATCAACATCAGTATAGGCTAATTATTGGTTCTCTGATGTATCTTACAGCAAGTAGGCCTGATATCATGTTTGCTACTTGCATTTATGCAAGATATCAGGCTGCTCCTAAGGTGTCTCACTTAGCTGCTGTTAAGAGAATCCTCAGATACCTCAAAGGAGTACCTAAACTAGGTTTCTGCTAGGTCTCTGGTATCCCAGAAACAGGGATTTCAATCTTTATGGATACTCTGACAGTGACTACGGTGGTTGCAATATCAACAAGAAATCAACATCAGGAGGATGTCAATTTCTTGGTGGAAGGATCATCTCGTGGCAATGCAAGAAACAATCCTGTGTCTCTACATCAACCGCTGAGGCTGAATAATTGCTACTGCTACTGCTAGCTGCTGTGCTCAACTGCTATGGATTCAAAATCAGATGTTAGACTATAGATTCAACTTTATGAGTACTCTTATCCATATTGACAACAACAGTGCTATCTCCATTACTGAAAAATCCAGTGAAGCACTCCAAGACTAAGCATATTGACATCAGGTATCATTTCATTAGAGATATTCATGAGAAAAATCTAATCAGATTAATCAAAGTTGATTCAAATGAACAATATGCTGATTTGTTTACCAAAGCTTTTGATGAACAAAGATTTAAGTATCTTATTGCAGCTATTGGGATGATAAACATTGATTAATCTGATCTCTTTTGAAAACCCTTTTTAAGAATTAAGTCTTGTGTCAATACAATTTAATCCCTGTTACAAGAAATTTCTCTCTAAAATTTTCTAAGTGTAAATTCCTTCCGAAGAGAAATTAACCTTCGGAAGACACTCTCATATCTTCCGAAGCATAACTTCTCAAAGGATAACTTTCTTCTAGGAAGAACTTTTGGTCTCGGAAGAAGCGATTGATTGCATATCAGATCTACTTCTGAAACTTAAAAATTCTCCAATCGAAAGAAACTCAAACCTTCGGAAGCATAGAATTGGCTTCGGAAGAAAGAATTGCCTTCGGAAGACAAGTTACCTTTGGAAATGTTTTACGCTAGGAAGAGAGATCTCACTGTGTAACGTAAATTTCTTGGGCCCCACACTGTAAAAAGCAAAGATTTTGTTAATGATGTCGGATTATTTAACTGATTCTTAACCTTACCGCCACTGTCATTTCATACACTAAACCATCACATAACCTTATCCTAACCCCCATTACCGCCTCTCCATAATCTTTTAAATAATCTCGACTATTCACTTTCACTTTCTTACTTGCAAACTTTACAGCCCTAGAAATTTCTTCTACTCATCTTTACCCAGCTCAAAACATTCCAATTCACCTTTCCAAATGGCCTTCAACCCACAGCACAATCAAGTCGCACTTCTTGATTCATCAAGAGATGTCGACTTCTCACATATCATCTCCTTCCTAACCCAATCTTCATACTACACCGCTCTAACTGTTAACCCCACAATTTACACAAACCATATGTCTGAATTTTGGGCAAACGGTCAGATTGAAACCCTAAACGGGGTCCGTGTCATTCGATCGAGTATTTATGGCTAGGAGTTAGTCATTACTGAACAACTCATCAGGGAGCATTTAGAGCTTTATGATGATGGCGCTCCAACGGAATTTCCCAAAGCGGACTTGGATCATTCTTATCTCCAAATGGGATATGGAGGAGATGTTAGCAGGTCAACTGTCTACAAATTTAACTTCTCGTACAAATGGAAGTTCCTGCTACATGTGGTCCTTCACTGCTTGTCGAATAAATCCGGCAGATAGGATCAAATTCCATTTGAACTTGGGTGCCTTGTTCATGGGTTGGTAAAAGGCCTCCGCTTCAACTATTCAAGATTTGTGCTGACTAACCTCATGGGAAATCTTCAGAAAGACACCTTTTTCATGTATCCCAGGTTTCTCCAGCATATAATCAACTGTGAGCTAGACCAGAGCACGCTTGTCTGTGCAGCTGCTTTGACTGCTCCCCAGATGAGGCCGACTATCTTCAAGACCTTGAAGAAAGTGTCCACCAACTTCACAGGAAGAGATACTACACTTCTTCCAGGTATGACTGAGCCAACGACTCCTGGTGACATCCCTGTAAATCCCACAGGTGATGAACCCACAACAGCAACTACCCCCACTATGCCAACACTACCCATCACCATCACTTATCAGAGACGTCTCAAACGAACCCTTGTTCAATCTAATCTGATTGAACAAGCTCCTCCTGTTCAATCCAAAAAGGCTAAAGTGGAACAAAGGGCTCCCACTCAGCCTGAGGTCCAACCATCCTTCATAATTGACCTCAGTTTGGGTCCTGAGTCTCCTCTCTCTCAGACCTATGAGCCCACAACCCAAGCGGAAAGCCCTCAGGGTGAGTCTTTATACTCCCCTAAGCAGCCAACAAGGGACAGCCCGACCAGAGGCTTAATGCCTGTAGACATTGACCAAAGTCCCGGGTCAGTAGGTTTAACCATCCTATCTTTCACTGACCTTTTATTCAAAACTAATGAAGAGATAACATCTCTCCATGGCAATGAAGTTGATCTACAACACCCTATCCAATATCAACAGAGCCTGGAGAAATCTCTTATCTCTAGCCCCCGTCAGCAACCAACTGAGGTGAGTCCCACTGATGTGGATGGGACTCATGTAGATTCAGCTGCCACTACAGAAGGTGCCTTAATGGACCTTATGGACAGTGGTAACATTTCTCAGACTGAATCTACGGCAACCGAGCCCTTTGATGACTCTGAAAGAGACATCATTGAGCATGGGAAACCAGGGTGCCAAGAAACCACATCTGGTGGTGAGGATGAACATACTAGGTATGTTACCTCATCTCCCTGTGATTCTTCGAAAGAAGATGAGGGAAGCATGCAACTCCTCATTCAAGATCTTCTTTCTAAAGTGTCAAATCTGGAACCTCAGGTTAGGACTTTAGAGGCAAGATCTGCCACTCAGCAACTTGAGATTGACAATCTCAAGGCTCAACTATCTGAGAAACAGACAGAGAGGTCTGTTAGGCACGTACCTGTTCAGGTCTCCCTGACTTCCTCCTCCAGCTCATCTAGTTCTCAAGATGATGCTACCAAAAAGGGGGAGAATGTTCAAAGACAAACACACAAGGAACCACAGAGCCGGCCTTTCACTTCAACATCTTCCTCTCCCATCATTTCTGCGCCTAAAACATCTCAGGTCACTCTTCAGATTGATCCAAGGATGCTTAATAATCTTTATAGACTCTTCACCAAGTTTCTATTAAGATCTTCCTTTGAGCAGCCAAGTCATGATGCTGCAATGATCTACTTTGGAGTAGAAGAACTTCAAAGCCTGACTGCACCTTCTACCACTGTGGAAGAAGTTGGTCAACCTAAGGTTTTCATGGAACCTGAGATTCAATTCGAAGGGAAAATAGGAACTGATGGCCCAGCAACTGAAATAGTTGGGACAGAATCTGCATCTCCTCTAACTTCCGAAGCTGAAGTTAAAGCCTCGGAAGAACAAGCTGAATCTTCCGAAGCTGAAATGGAAGCTGCAGAAGGACTTTTTAAAATGTCCGAGGAACTGATCATCGCAAATGCTATCCTAGAAATGGCATCTGAAATAAGCAGCGAGGACTTTCCAATTATACCTCCATCACAGACTTCATCTCTGACTCTCTCATAATGAGAAACTTCTCTCCAAGAACCACCACAGTCAGGATCTTCAAAGGATAAAGGTAAAAGGAAGATGACTAAGGAAGAGATTCAGGAAGAAGAGAAGATTGAAAAACTTAAGAAGAAAGGAAGACTTCAGACTGAGAAGTTGCTAGCTGCTAGCACAAAAGCAGCTGCTTCCAATCAGGAGGTTGTCATCAACAAAAGAAGAGAGCAGATCATTGACCAGCTTATTGAAATGGGAGCTGCCAATGAAGAAACACTCCTGCTACCATTAGAGGAGTTGGTGGATCTGGAGAAGGCAACCAGGCTGAAGTTTGAAGAAGAAGCCAGGTTGGCCTTAGAGGAAAAGGAAAAGAAACAGAAGGAGGATGAATTGCAGCTGAGGATAGACAGGATAAACTTCCTACTCTCCAGAGGTTTAAAACTTCAAGAACTTTCTCCACACAACAATGACACGATCCTCTGGCTCTTCAACAAAGAGTAGGGTCAAATGGAGAAAGAAAAGAATAAGGCTGCTAAAGAAAAGGAAAGAGAGAAAAAGAAGAAAGAAGAAGAGGCTAGGGTCACTGCCTCCAAGAAGCTTACTGAGAAAGCCTGGATGAAGGACTATCTCTAGGCTCATGGCTTCTCGGGTAGGCAGGTGGGTCCTTTGTCGGATAGGACACTCCAACGGATTGCTAGTGAAATTAAGGCTGACATCCGGTTGGGGAAAAGAAAAGAGATGTACAGAAGGGTAAAAGGGATGACCTTCACTGCTTCTACCTAACCACAACTTGAACCCTCATCCTCACCATTCACTATTAAACCTGAACCCTTCACCCCTGAACCCACATCCCTACCCTCTACTACTCCCTCACCTCAACCTCCTAAACTTCCTATCATCTACCCAAAACACTAGCCAGAACCTCTGAACCTAATCCTACACAATTACCATCCAAACCATCCCTTCAGCCTTCTCACCGTCTCTCCCTTGAGGAGTTTAAGGCAGTCAAGATGAAGCTCACTAACTGCACAACTTTGAGTGAAGTTTCCTGTGTAGAAGACTCTGTCAACATTACCTATGTAGACGGATCTTCAAGTTCCCTCACAAGAGACAGATTCCTTGATTTGCCTAGAGGAACTTTAGACCAGGCTGCAAGACTTTTGG
This sequence comes from Flaveria floridana, assembly GCA_018326465.1. Taxonomy (NCBI): domain Eukaryota; kingdom Viridiplantae; phylum Streptophyta; class Magnoliopsida; order Asterales; family Asteraceae; genus Flaveria; species Flaveria floridana. The sequence goes on along the minus strand of BJCO01464581.1, from coordinate 19,557 downwards.
GCCTCAATTCAGACTCATTAAATGAGGAAGAAAAGAAGCTCAGAAGGAAACTGGTGACTCTGCTGGATACAAGAAAATAGGACAAGATTCCTAGTCAGCCTCTTGTGCCTAGAAGGAAGATAATCCAGTGGAGGTGCGATGAACCTTCTCACAACTTTGTTGTGGAAAGAGAGAATGGTGAAGTCAACAGACTCAACGCAACCTCTCTATTATACTCTAGCAGATTTGACATTGCTGAGTTAGCAGAGAAACCATTCTCCAATCCCTCCAACTCTGAAACTGCTGCATTCGTCAGAAATCATCTCAGCAGTCTTCATTTGGCTGACCTAACTGTAAAAGCAAAGATTGAAGAAGAGTTGAAGTTGAAAAGACAGGAAGACAAGGAAAGATCTACCACCAAAGGTCCTGCCTTTCTACAGATGGTGGAAGGTCCTGAATTGGAACCTATAGTTTGATGGGAATATGATTATAGCTCCCATCAACTAACTCTTATCAGAGGGCAACAACAAAGGGTACATGTTATCCAAGGTGACAGACTAGATCTCCTGTCTACCAAGGATCTGTACAAACTTCTCAGCACAACATCAAGGAAGAACCAGGAGACAGGCAAATATTTGCTCTCCTTGGTGCTGAAAGTTTTGAGAAGTTGAGGTAAGTGAAGTTTTGGTAGCATCAGCCTAGGGGGAGTTTGTTGGATCAAGAAGAAGGCTAATGCAACCAAAACTACATCACTTAAGTTATTTTGATGCTGCATGCAAAAGGCTTCCGAAGCTCTTCATGAAACTTCCGAAGGTTGTAGAGTTCTTCCAAAGACAAAGGAAAAGTCTAGCTTCCGAAGACAGAACTCTACTTCCGAAGACAAATGCATACTTCCGAAGTTCAAGACTTAGAAGAATAAAGTAAAGACCACTTCCGAAGTATGATAAAAAAGTCTCCAAGTCTTGGAAGAAGCAGCCTCTTCCGAAGTATAAAGTGACTTTGGAAGTACTTACTCTTCCGAAGTCACTTAACCTTCGGAAGACACTGCTATGGCAAGTGGACACAAGTATGGTCTTTGGCACTCCGCTGCAGACTTCTGATACAGCATGGCTTCTTCTTAAAGAACCATGTTGTTGACCATACTTTATTCCACTGTTTACCTTTTCATGATAGTACGGTTACCATCTTTAGTTGGTGACAAAAGGTATGTCAGGGACATTTCCTGACTACCTAATCTTAGATAAGACTTTATCCGAGATACCTTAATCTTTAGTCTTATAGTATAGACTTTAGGTATAGGATCCCAGCTGGTATCAAAGTATATCATGATGTAGATAGTATTATATATAGGTCCTCCTTGTCATTCATAAGACACAGAGAAATCTGATTGTAAGAGTCCTTTGTATTGTGCGTTGAGAATCAATATATAAAAGTATCTTGAAATTAACTTTCTGTGTTCTTAGTTACTTTTCATATTATGATAAACTCTTCTTGATTCTTACCCGAGTGTGATTCTAGGTGAGTTTGAGAGAAAACTTGTGTTTAAGTGACAAACACCAATCCTGCACAAGCCACCGACATGTCTACCATATCTTCACCACCTCCACACAGTACTTCATCTGCTCCTGGTAGACCTAAGCAGGCTCCTATCAACCAGGACTTCTTGGTAGATAAAAGGGACGAGTCTAATGATGAGACTCTCTCCAGGAGAGTTGGGAGCCGGGTTGTGGCTACTGAGAAGGGGAAAGAGGTGGTTGATGGACGCCAAGCTGGTACTAAGGGTGGTGACACTGATGTCAAAGATCCGAAATACACATCTGACCAGCGAATTAGCTTAAGGGAGCCCCAATAGCCAAGGGTTCCAAGAGGAAGAGTATGGCCCAACCCCATGGCAAGAAGGCTAAGAGGCAGAGGATTACTTTGATACGTTCTTCCACCACCACAACAACTGCCACCACCACAGCCACTGGTACCACCACTGTTCCCCACACCACTACCACTATTCCCCACACCACCACCAACATGACTACTGCCACCTCTATTGCCACTGACACTCCTACCACCACTCATACATTCACAGCTACCTCACCAACAATACCAAAATTAGTTCCTTGACAATCCATTTCCATTCCCACTACTATCTATACCATATCCACCACTACACCCACTACCCCCCAAGTTGGCACATCCACCCAATTCCAACCTACAAGGGCTCTATTCTACCCATTGATGGGTTAGAGGAATAGTTAGCGAGCCTAAATAGATTGGTGCTCAAACTGCTAGTGACATATCATCTGAGAAGGAACCAAATGAATTAGCTAATGGCGGTCAATACCGCCCAAGGCAAGAAAATAGCTTAGCTTACAGAGAAGAATGCTACTCATAAGAGAGATTTGTTTAAGCTTGCCATGCCTTAAAGGCTTAAAATAAACTTGTGATGGCATCCGTCAAGCAGATCGAGGGGTTAGAGAAAAAGATCAAAAAGCTTATGTTGAGGTTGAAGGGAACAAAGGTTGAGCCCTTGAAGATTAAGGATGATGGAGATGATGGTGGAGATGATGATGATGATTAGACGGATGATGAATCAGAAGAAGATGATGATGACAAGGAAGCTGGAGGAAGTGTAAAGGGAAAAAGAGATGATGATGATGAGGAGGATGATCAAGAAGGTGACGCATCTGCATCAACCTCAAATCAAGAAGCAAAGGAGAGGCGCACCAAAAGAGCCGCATCCTCCGCACCTCCATCAGAAGAGACACACAATCAAGGCAAAAATGAAGCTCCACAGACTAAGGATTATGATGTCGTTCTGCTTCAGCAAGTGAAGACTCAACTTACTATGATTCTTGATTTGCAAAGGATTGTGAGAAGGACTATGAGCTACACTCCAGAGGAAGGAGAAATCATCCACAACCTGACTGACTAGCAGCTCGCAGATATGTTTCGACTAAATCCATATGAGCTTGTTAAAGATGCTTCAGGAGTACATGTCTAGAGTGATGTGGAGCTACAAGGTGTGGATGAGATAGAGATCGAGGATGTCACGTCTGACTACCATTCTCAGTACACTGACACTGAGGGCAACGTTATCCCTGACTTGGGAGAAACATTTGGTAGTGATACTTTTGACAAGCTGGATGAGATAGAGAAAGAGAAAGCAAAGGATGAAAGTAAAGCCCAAGCTACAAATGCTAATGTTGATCTAAAGAAGACTGAATAGACTGAATAGACAGCTTCTTTATCAGAATTGAAGGCACAATGTGCACCTCCAATGCTAAATGTCTACATAAAACTTTACGGAGTTAAGAGACATGAGATAGTGTCAGGCAAGATCATCAAGTGGGCCTACTTTGAAGATCTGGATTTATATGCTGTTAAACGTGAGAAGGGGATTGAGTACTTCAGATATCCGCATGATCTAAAGACTCTTCCTTGTTTTGAGCTAAACAGATTGGCCTATTTAGATCTTTTGTATGCCAACCCAAGAAAGATGCTGGGATGGTTTAAGACATCACTGAAGAAAGGATACCACACCAGATGGGTAAACTTCAGGCCTTAGCAACCTAAGAGGTTCATTCATAAAATAGAAGTTAATCCTATATCTGAAAAGCCTAAAGTGGTGTTGAAGTGGATTCCCCCACGCATCATGTCTAAGATTCCTTTTCGGGTGATGCCTCAAGACTTCACTCCACACTTCAAATGGTGGTATTATGACTATAGGATATGGGAAGAGGTCATAGTTCTAAACAAAGAAGGTAAGATCGAGACTATCAGGGTATTTGACCTAATATGGCTTAGAAACTGTCTACTAAAGATGTTTACACTCTATACAAGTGGCAACTGTTTTATAACATGCAAGATATTGTACAAGCTCTACAATTCCAACATCTTATACGGCTCTGCTTCGCGTTTGAGATCCTCGCGGGAGTCACCAAAGAAGAGAAGTACAAGAAATTCCAAGAGCATGTGAAGAATATTAGGAGATAGGATAAACTAGGTCCAAGGGGAAGTTTCTTGAAACATCATGTTCCTAGTTTATGTTCTTAAATGTAAAAGTATTTCATTTCTTACACATATGTAATGTGACTACTTAATGAAATATGATATGCATCTTGAGATTTATTTGTCTTTAAGTATTTCATATTATTATTGTATACAGTATAATTCATATGAATGAACATAATATATAGGTTTGAGGTTGTTGTACATAGTTCTATATCAATAATGATTGGGAAATGTGTTCAACTTAGTCGGGTTGTTATTTATGCTAATGGATCATACGCACGAATCAATCATACTTATAGACCAGTTGCATTACTAAACCAGGAGACTGGATAAGTCATACGACTGAGTCATAAGGTTGATATAGTCGCACGAATGAACCTTTAGTCGTGCGTATGAATCAACCGCATTAGTTAGTCGCACGACTGAACCATGATATTGTTTCAGTCATACGAATGAAACTGAAAACCTATAAATACCACATAATTCATGGAAAAATGGGAGAATTCGAATATTGAAACACCCTAGCCGTCCAGAGCGCCGTAAGCAGCGTATCCAACTTTATAGTTCATTCCTGATCGATTCTACTCAATTCTTAACGTTTGTTTCATCATTAGATTGATCTGTTTGTCGTCCTCACTAATTGGATCTCCTATCAAATAGGATTCCACACTATTTGATCTGGTCTCACCTAGAATCCGTTAGTACTCCGTACGAAAATGATCCTAACACAAGGTAGGAATTTATCAATGTATATTTCCTCATCACATTTAGATAATCTAGAATCAACATCACTATAAGTCTCATACATGTCTCTGGGTCTGTTTTTATTTAAAAATAATTATTTACATAAGTTGATGAATTTTCATCCGAACTACATATGGTGCTTGTTGTGTGTCCCTGATATGTAGGGGAACGATGAACTTCGACCTTAGGATTCAAATAGATGATAACAAAACATGATGATTCAATGCTAAAATAATAATAATAATGAACACAAAAAGTGTTTATGATTGATGTGTATTGATTTGATCATGGAATCATCATCCATGAATAATGATGATATGATGTTGTTGGTGATGGAACTAATTCCCACACTTGGTGGAGAATTATTCACACTTTACAATGATGATATACGTTAATATTTATACTAATCGAGGATTTACAATAATTACAAAATAAACTCTAGACTAATATTTTTGTCTCTTTTGTTCTTCAAGTCTTCAACTCCAATAATATTGGAAAATTTTAATTTCTACAAAGGTAGAATACCTAACAATACTCCCCGTAAATTGTAGATTTCCAATGTCAGTTGAAGCTTGATGTTGATTCTATTGAATATTGTTCAAAGCTAAGAATTTTGTTGTTGATGTGGAAGCGAGGTCTTCAATACTTTGGTACAACTATATTTTGTAACTCGATGTCATATTGCTTTTGTTGTTGAGTGCCCAAATATGAACACCGATATTGTTTATTTGATCATAAGCCCAATCTTCAACACTTGAGGCCAAGTCCAATTGTTGTTTTTTTTAATGATGGATCCCAAGTAACAAACCCAATTGTGTTCATGAGCCCAGATTCCATGAACTCATTCAGAACCCTAATTTTTCAAACCCTAATTGTTTGACCCTTACGGCAGCCACTAAACTTTGTTTTCTTACAAGGTCCGCATCAGATCTTTATTGTTGAATTATTGATGAAATTGCTATTGTAGCATTATAATGATGAATCCAAATCATTGGATTTCTCATGAAGAGCACACTAACGTTTTCTCCAAGCTTTCTTTAGATCTTCACTAATTTTAGCAATCTAACCATGAAATCTCATCAAAATAAATATGAATCCATCAACTCTAGCTCTGATACTAATTGTGTGTTCCCAATATGAACTGGAACGATGAGCTTGGATATTTGGATTCAAATTGATGATAACAAAACTTGATGATTCAATGCTAAAATAATAATAATAATGAACACAAAAAGTGTTTAATGATTGATGTTTATTGATTTGATGTTGAACATCATCCATGATGAATGATGATATGATTTTGCTTATGATGGAACTTATTCCCACACTTGGTGGAGATTTATTCACACTTTACAATGATGATATATGTTAGTATTTATACTAATCTAGCATTTATAATAATTACAAAATAAACCCTGCACTAATATTTTTGTTGCTTTTGTTCTTCAAGTCTTCAACTTCTATAATATTGTAAATCTTTAATTTCTAAAAAGGTAGAATACCCAACACTTGTATCACTTGTACTTGCATGGGATAATGATGTTACCCTTTCAATTGATAATAAAATATTAGTTGGGGTAAAAGATGGGATGGGGTGAGAAAAGAATATTTCAAAACAATTACTTTTAATTTTATCTTCACTCTTTAATGTGGAGTCATTCACAACATCAACACAATAAGAAGAAACATCAACATTACAATGCAAATTATCTAAAGAAGAATTAGAAACATCACTAGAACAAGTCACATCAATGTATGAGATAGATTTTTTGGAAACAAAAATAGAACTTAAGCTAAAGCTAAGATCTAAAACAAAATGTTGGGGTTTAGGTGTACTGAACTATTGCTTCCAAGCCAGCTAGTCGGTCCTTAACCATACTCCTCTCGCATGTACTTAGAGTTCATCCCTTCTAAACTTATAGACAAACTGTTAGAATCTGTTTTAATCATATCATCAGAAGGGTGTGGAACAGGCATAGGTAAATAATAGTAAGTACTAGGAGGAGGATAGACGACAATAGTTTCATAACCCAAACCCGTTTTAACCCTTGCCCCCCTTTGTGATTTGCACAAATCATCATGTTTCATCCTATATATTCTCCACTTATCAAGCTTTGACTGAAGTTTACTTGTTTCAAACTCAGCAAGTGCAACTCTTTCAACAAAATATTAATTTCAACATTTCTTTCCAAAAAAGTACATTTTAAGTTTTCATTTTATTGTAAAGATTCATTTAATTTAACAAAATATTTTTACTCGTTAACTCTAAGTTCTTCATTAATATGTTTTAAATCCTTTTCGTTAGCAAGTAATAGATAATTTGCTTTATACACACCAAAAAGCCTTATTTTGCATGCTGAAGAGCACCTATCTTAAATTACCTCATATGGTAGAACCATCACAACCTTTTTTACTGCCAAAGCTTTCTCACATTGACACACTGGAGTACTTAGCTTGTTTTCCTCGATAGTGGTTTCAGCATCAATTTTCTGTTTCTTCTGCTCTTCAGTTTGGCTTCTAGCTTTCATCATCTTTTCATATTTATTCTCTTTCACCGTCTCAACATTCATGTCATCAACTTTATCCTTCTTTACACACTTCTCACCATTATCAGTTTCTTCAACGTCACCTCTAAACTCTTTAAATGGATCAAATTCTTCCTTACAGTTCACCTTCTCCTTCTCTTCAACAATATCAACAACTAATGCTTAATTAATTTCTTCACTCGTCTCTTCAACTTCTACACTCCAATCAAAATTAGAGGTCAAGGTTATCTCTTTTTTGTTTCATTTCTTCCTTATCTCTGTTGGAAGTTAACTCGGGGCTGCTAAATTATTAGGATTAGTGATAATCGCCAATGGACATTCTCGTTTCAAGTGTCCTAACTACTTACAATTAAAGCACCTCAATTTGGATTTATCAAAGCCTAATTTGGAGTTAGATTTTTGACCTCCAAAATTATATCTACGAGTTCTCTCCATAAATCTTCGGGCTCTGAGAGTCAACATCGCCATTTGTCATTGAATGTCAGTCTCTTCTAGATCATTAGGATCCACTTGATACGTAACCTCCATGGTCAATCCTTTCCCTTTCAAATCTCTAGCCACTAATGCCTCATAACATTGTACGAACATCCCAAATAGTGCCATCGTTTTAGATGGAATTGATGTTCTAGCTCTTGTTTTTGTATCGGCCTAATCTCTACTAATTAAAACCTCCACCAGATTGATCACATGTATTCACTCCTCCATGTCTTGATGCCTACATTGGAGAGCTTGCAGCGGAAGTAAGCAATGCAACATTCTAAGTGAAACCTGATGATAGCATCATGGTTTGATTAAACTCCATTTACTTCATGTCTAACTCAACTAATTTAAGCTTATTAATGATGTCCATAAGCTTGTAGTAAATGAAACCTTTTTCTTGCTATAACATCCTCACAAATAAACTCCATTGAGGTGGGAGAGAGTCTAACAATCTATTCACTTGCTCACTGTTGCAGAGCTTCTCATCATGTTTGGTCAAAGTGTTGGAAACTATCAGAAAACGGTTTGTAAGATCAGTGAGACTCTCGTTCTTGTATCCCACGAATGAGTTAAACTTCTTTTCAGCATGGATGCCCTTGTCTTTTACAAACTCATCATTTCCATCATAAAACTCACAGAGAGCATCAAAGAGAGACTTAACATTTTCGTGTTCAGCAAAATGAATCTAGATGTCTGGTGCAAGACAAAGAGTTAATGCTCCGAAAGCTTTCGGATCTCTGTCAATCAACTTTAAATCTTTTTCGTTGAATGTAGCTGAGTCCTTGTTTTGAAAAACTACATCACCAACAGTAATTACTGGTATGTGTGGACCAAAGATGATTGATTCCCGTTGATTATGATCAGTGTAGAAGAAAAATGCTTTGAGACATCTCTTATGATCTTCAAAATTGTCTCCGCTCATGAGTGTAGGGGGTATGTTGGGTGCCACACTTTCCCGATTAGCAAGGGTGAGAGTAGTCATCTTTGGCATGCTAGTTTCACAGAAGAAAAAGCAGTTTTGCTAGAATGAGCTAGTTTTTGTTGAGAGAAGGCTAGTTTCGCAGGTAATTTCGGCAGTAGCTTCGCTAGCCAAAAGCTAGGAAATGCTTGTTTTCGCCGACACTTTCACACATAACAAGCTTGAACTTTTGTTTCAGAGGTAATTTCGACCGTAATTTTGCTTGGCAGTTGAACACAAGCACTACTAAACTTTCGTTCAAAGTCTATTCTTTCACTAAGATGCTCAAAACAACCACAAAGTGCAAATCATTTGTAGTTTCATAGGATGAAGATGGTAGTTTCACTGGAAGAACTCTAATTTCTCCCTATGAATCTGCAAAACTTTTTGAACATGAAATTCATCTGAAATCACCCAAATCTCAATGAACTTGAGATCTAATGAGTACCAAGGCTTTCCCAACTAAGAACAAACAAATTTCAATCATATTCCATATCAAATACACTGAAATTTGATCTGGAATTGATGAACTTGTTATATTGAACATCAATTATAAAAAACCTCAAACAATCAAGAGCATAAAGGCTCTGATACCATCTTCTTAGTCCATTTGATCGAATTTCAGTACACTTGAGAGGTTGAATCGTTCAATATTAACAATCACAACAAACAACAAACACTAAGATGAAGAAGAAGAACTCAAAAGTAATCAACACATAGCAATAATGATCCAATAAAATAAAAGTAACAAAGCTCAATATATTTATGTGAAATACCAGCCTACAATGGACACTTGCAACAAGAATAAATGATTAGGGTTTTTCAAGGGTGATAAAAAATGAACAAGATCAAAACTATATATAATAATGATAGTTTGGCTGACAATTTTGCTGTCAGCAAAACTATCATGCCAAAAGCATATTCTCGCCCAGCTGAGACTAACAGTTTTGTCAGGTTAAACTAGCAGCTGAATATTAGCAAAAATAATAGTTTCCTGGGCAGTAAAACTAAATAAAACATTAAACATACAAAATGAAGCTAATATTAATATTATTACAATCAAATATAAACATAATCTTATCTAAGGTGAGTCCAACCTATACTAGATCTTTAGTTTTGGATATGGACAATACAACACTCACAAGCAATGAAACATGCCTGCAATCTAAGTCATTAGAAGATGAATCTTAGGTGTGGCATAGAAGGCTTGTTCATTCCAACATGAAGAACATGAATAAATTGGTGAAAAAATGACTTAGTCATTGGATTGCCAAAGAAAGAATTTTATTGTTCAAACCATTATCCTTCATGCTATAAAGGAAATCAACATAGACTGTCACAAAAATCCAAAATTATAAATACAAACACTATACCACACAAATTGCTTCACATGGCTCTTTTTGGTCCAACCAATGTAATGAGCATTGGAAAAGGCAATATTGTTTAGTGGTTATGGATGATATCACTATATTCGCATAGGTCTTTTTCTTAAAACAATAAAGTGAAGCACCAGAAATATAAATGGAGTTTGTCACCAAGATTGAGAATCAACTAGATTTAAAAGTTAAAATTTTCATGAGTGATGATAGGACTAAATTTGTTAATTCTATCTTACACTCTTTTGGCAGGAATAAAGGCATTGCAAGGAAATTCAGTGCACCAAGAACTTTAAAACAAAATGGATTTGTTGAAAGAAGAAACAAAACTCTCATTGAAGTAGCAAGGACAATGCTAGCTAATTCACAATTGCTAATCACCTTTTGGACTGAAGTAGTGAAAACAACGTGCAATATTTGAAACAGGACATTAATCGTCAAATAACACAATAAAACACCTTATGAGCTTTAATTTAAAAGAAAACCATACATAGAATATCTTAGAGCTTTTGGGTGTCATGTATATGTTTTTAAAACAAAAGAACAATTGGATAAAAATTTACAGAAAGCCTGTGATTGTTTCATTATTCAATACTCTTCAACATCTAAATCATATAGGATTTACATTCCATAACAAAACATTGTAGAAGAAACTCCTAATGTGTTATTTGATGAATCCTTATTTTTTAAATTTGTTAAAGGATCATCATGGTTGTTTGATATAGATGCATTCATAGACTCATTTAACTCTAGATATATGAATGATGCAAGTTCCATGGTGTTAGGACCATGTACGTACAGATTACTAACTGATATTGCATGAAACCAGATCAAATAGTTCGGAATCCTATTTGATTGGTGATCCAATCAGTGAGAACGTAGTTCAGATCAATGTAACGATTAAAGAAATGTTAAGAATGATTTGAACAGGATCAATTAGCGAACTATGAAGTTGGAACAGGTTCTCTGGAGTCTTTGGACGGCTAGGTTATGAATGTGAGTCAAAATTCTTGAAGTGTTACGTTTTTCCATGAATTAGGTGGTATTTATAGGTTAGGGTCTGTCAATTGTACGACAAAACCATTAGCATGGTTCAATCATGCAACTGAATCATGCGATTGATTCATATGCACGAGTGAAGGTTCAGTCGTGCGACTGAGCCAATCTTATGTCTCGATCGTGTGACTGATCTAGTCTCATGGTTCAGTCATGCGACTAGTCCATTAGCATGAAGCATTCATACGTATGGTCCATTAGCATGGTCCATTCGTATGAAGACTTCATACGATTAAGTTTGAACACATTTCTCAATCATTATTGACTAAGAACTATGCAAACAACCACAAAATTCTATAGTTAGTTCAATATGCTTTATTACACAATAACAATGAAACATTAAACATTATAAGCATCAAGCACATATTTTATTACATTCAACTCATTCATTACATATATGTAATCATGACATATATTTTACATTAAGCTCCTAAACTAGGTATATATGTATCAACAAAATCCCTCTTGGACCTAGTTTACATTAGTGTCTGACATTCTTCACTAGCTCCTCAAATTTCTTGTCCTTCTACTCTCTAGTAACTCCTGCATGTATCTCAAATGCAAAACAGAGTTGTATAACGTTCTGGAACTGGAGGGATTGTACTATATCTTATGCGTCATAGAATTGTGGCCACTTATATAATGTATAGACATCGTCTGTAGACAAGTTGGTTAGCCACATAGGTTTGAACACCTGAATAGTTTCCATTTTGCTCTTTCTTTGTAGAACTATGACCGCTTCCCATGTTCTCTAATCATAATACCACCATTTGAAGTGTGGAGTGAAGTCCTGTGGCATTTCCTATAAGGGAATCTTGGACATTGTGCATGGAGGATTCCACTACAGCACCACCTTAGGCTTTCTAGGAATCGGATACACTACAGACCTTCGGATGTACCTCTTCGGTTGTTAAGGTCTGAAGTTTACCCATCTAGTGTGGTATTCCTTCTTTAGTGCAGCCTCATACCAGCCTGACATTTTCTTAGGATCAGCATATAAAAAGTTTAAGCGTGCCAGCTGGTTGAGCTCAAAACCAGGGAGAGTCTTATAATCATGTGGTAATCTGAAGTACTTTATTCCATTCTCCCTCTTAATTGCATAAATGTTAAGATCCTCAAAATATGCCCACGCAAGAATCTTGCCCAACACCTTTAGATGTTTCTTGACCTTGTAGAGCTTGGTGTAGGCATTCGGCTTTTGAGCAATGCGTTGGGCTTGTATCACAGCAAAACAAGCCGCCCATTCTGCCTTCTTTATATCATCATCAGCGTCTGAGGCTTGGGCTTGGCTTTCATTCTTCTGTGTTTCCTTTTCTATCTCATCCAGTTTATAGAATGTAGCACTGCCGAACGTGTCACCCAAGTTGGGATTACATTGCGCTCTTGGTCAGTGTACTCTGGATAGTGCTCGGTTGTGATATCCTCAATCTCTATTTCGTCTACATTGTTTAGCTCATCGTCACTTGTCACATCAAAAGTAGGTACATCTTTGACAATCTCGTCTGGATTTAGCCTCAACATCTCTACAAGTTGCTCATCAGTCAGGTCATGTATGATTTCTCCTTTCTCAGGAGTGTAGCTCACCAACCTTCTGACAATCTTAAAAATCAAGAATCATTGTGAATCGAGACTTGATTTGCCGTTGGGGAGCAACATCATATTCATCTTGCTGAGATGTTTGATCTGCTTGATTTAAACATGTAACACATCAACCATTGGTAATTAATCAAGACATTTAAACATTAGATAAATATATATAAACATTAATTACACAACTATAATACAAGATTCAAGTACAAAAGTTTTCAAATACATAAACATCTAGTCATTACTTTTGTCTTTATGAGTCAACTCTTCAACAGCAGGGGCTAAGGATGATGCTCCTTGGTCTTGTGCTTTCTTTGTCCTTCTTTCTTGGCCTTGAGTTGAGGCTTCATCATCATTATCATCATCTTTTTTCTTTCCCCTTGATTCTTCATCATCACCGTTGTCTTCTTCATCAGACTCATCATCATCACCATCACCATCATCATCTTCTTCATCATCATCACCATCACCATCACCTTCTTTGATCTTGAGAGGCTCATCTTTTGATTCTTTCAGTTTGAGCATGATATTCTTATTCTTGGCCTCCAACTCCTTAATCCTCTTAACTAATTGATCATTCTGCTCCTGGAGTTGGGAAATCTGCAGTCCTTAAGCAGCATTGAGCTCCATAAGCTGACTTAGTTGTATTGATCTTTGCTCATATGCAGCTAATAGCTTAAGCACCATCCGGTTTAGTGCTGCTAGTTGTTCCTCTACTCCAATGGATAGTAGAATTGGTTCTGTGGTAAAGGTAGTGTGGGTTGATGGACCTGCTTGGTGGCTGGTGGTAGTAGTGGTGGATGTGGTGAATATGGGTGGTGGGATAGGAGTGGATGGTGAAGGCTTGGCTGTAGTAGTGGTGGTTGGGAGTGTGGTAGTAGTGGTAGTGGGTGTGCAAGTGGTGGTGGTAGCTGTAGTGGATGTGGTAGATATGGTGGTGGTTCTGGCAGTAGTGGTGGTTGTGGGAGTGGTAGTGGTTGGGGTCAAAATAAATCTAGACCACTTACCCCTTTTTGCCAAAAGGGTGAGCCATTCTCTTCTTCCTGGTGCTCTTAGAGATAGAGGCTCCCCCTTGGCTACTGGGCGGGTCCGGGGTGTACGAAGGATCTGTATCAGCAGTAGCGGCATCCCCGGACTCACCCTAGAATCCACCAACCGCCCTGAGCCCTCTCTCAATGGCTACGAGCCGGTTCCCCACCGTCCATACCAGAGGCTCCTCGCCCGACTCCTCCTCATTCATCTAAAAATCAGGGTGGATTGGAGCCAGCTCGGGTCCACCCCGACCATCACCTCCTTGACCATTACCGTGGTCGTTATCATCAGAGTCATCGAAGGGTAAAGCAATAGGATCAGAATCTGAGCCACTGTCGTCGTGACGCCACTTCCTCCTAGCTGGCACCACATAATCCTCTCGGGCCAGATGCCCAAATAGTCTCCTTACAAGGGGCCTCACCTGCTTGCCCAGGTATACCTGCATCCTCCCAAGGGTGGTGTCATCCATCACCTCTAGTGTAACTGCATCCTCACTCTCCTTAGGCAGCGAAGGAAACTTCTGGTCTATGATCATCTAAAGGAATTGGGGGTACATGCAAAAGTGTTCCTTGCCTTTGGCTTCTATGTTCTCGACCCACTAAGTGAATATCATCCGTCAGAAACTAAACGGATGGTTTAGTACCAGAGCTACGTAAGCATTCTGGATTTGGTTTGACATCTCATCAAAGCCTCCCTTCCTTGAGGCTATGAACTTGAACAACACGTGGGCTAAATACGTGAACTAGGGGCGCAAGTTACTCTTGTTGAGCACACCAACGTTTATGTCCCTCACGTAATTAGCCGAAAGAAAACAACCTCGAACTATCAGTGGATGCAGTCTGGTTGGGCAGTCACCATCTTCTCCCAACTCTAACACGCTCCTCAGATCTTGCTCACTGATATCAATCTCCTCACCAAATATGGAACTCCGTATACGATGCGGTTTAACAGTCCTGTCGACTACAACGATTTCCCAGAAAGCCTGTAGAATCGTTCGATATGGTGTGCATGGGGTAGACATGGCCTTGAAGATCCTCGATCTCCGTAGGAATGTAATAATCCTAGCGAAATCAGATGCATTCGGGAGGTGACGTCCTGATGCACACAGAGGTTATGCTTTATGCTCATAGTCCATCTACTCGCCATATTTCTGTTACACAAGATAAATAAACATTAGAGTTTATGTAAGTGAATGACATTTGAATTTAATGGACTTGAATCATTCTATTCTGTCGTGCGAATGGATAATGCGACTGAGTCTTAGTCGGGCGAGTGAGCTTAGTCGGGCGAATGAACCTACGACTTAACTGAGTCGTATGTTGTTCTATGTAGTTGAACCAGTCGTGTGACTGAATTCATAAGCATGGATCATTTGTGTGATTGAGTCATTCGCCCATTTCAATCGTGCGATTGAAGTTCATTAGTGTGTCCATTCGCATATGTCTCTATACGGTACTAAATAAATGATTCTTGTTCTATACTTCATGTTAAACGTTTAGGTTAGACTCATTTGACTCGCAATCAATCAAAATAACACTTGGTAATAAATAAATCGACGATTAAGTCCATTTTAGTGGTTTATTTTGATGGTTTTTGTCTTGGTTTAGTTTTCACCCAATTAGGTCATTAGGGCTTGATTATACTGAGAATTTAGGTCGATTTTAGTCTCGTATTACCTGTAGAAACAAAGCGTAATCGTTCGTGTCATAATGAGGAAGCTAAATCACGGATACGAAGTTTGGGCAGAGTAACCTTGCTTTCGTATGATTTAAGTGCGATTTGGGGGTGATGAGTGTCTTTGAACGACTCCCCTCTATTTATACTAGGTTTTCCTTCAGTCGTGCGACAGAGCCTATTCGCACTCTTGATTCATGTGACTGGGGATCGGTTGTGCGACTGGCTTAGTCGGTCACATTTTGTCATGCGACTAGGTTTTAGTCGTGCGACTGACTCATTCGGACCTCCATTCGTGCGATTTGTCCATTTTTGTGATCCAATCATACGGATTGACCAATGCTTATGGTCCAATCGTAGGTCTTGTCCATACGGGTGGTTTAGTCGTGCGATTGGGCTTATTCGTATGATCCAATTATGAGACTGGTCCATACTTATGGTCCAGTCATGCGAATGGCTCATACTTATGAGTTTCACCTTATGAGCATTCAAACACATAGCCCTTTTAACTATAGATAAAACATTATGATCGATGATCATCTCAGACGTGTTCCTTTTAACAAAGAACCGATTGGTTACCTCAGACGTGACCTCTTTCAAGTGAGTGTTTCATAGACTGAATTCTGATGCCTAGTCAACCTTTTACCAACTAAATGACTAAAATTTAAAAAAGTAAAGCAACTAGAAGATTTATAAAAGACAAAATTAAGAGTTATATTTGTATTTTTGATTAGAGATGGATTTTAAACCTATTGGAGTAATTCGAATAGATTTTACTTCCACGACAACAAAACTTCAATTCTTGTTTATCATTTCTAGTACGATTCATTTTGGAATCATACAGGTATATCAGAATCACTTGGAACATTTTAATAAACAATCTTGATGCTTTATCCTTATTTTCACTAATAGTCAATAACAATTTTAGGAAATCATACTAGTGCCATAAGATGCACCCAATGATTTTGATTTTCAAGAACTACAGCTCATGATGATTGTCAGTATACTTGTCCTCTTAAATCCATACACAGATTTTTGATACACATTTGTGATTAGTTAAGGTTTAATTATTTCAGCAAGCATTTGTGGATCCCACCCTTATATGGGTATATTTCAAGAAGAACTATTCTAAGAGTTTTCAAAGAGATGCCAAGCCTCAGGTTAGTGCCATCGCATATTAGAAAGACGCAAACAACAATGAATTCTAGAATATTTAGGTTATGCTTATCCTGAGGTTAGTGCCACCGCACAGTAGAGAGGCACACAACCTATCTTCTTGTTCGAGCAATTATTTTCTTTTTGCACATATCGCACCAACAACATAAGTTATTAGCTTGATTGCATTTTGCATTTTTCATGTGTTTTGCTCATATTTTTATGGTCATCCGCACACATAGGTGGCGTTTGTTTTGCTCTTCACCCGTTATTGGAACATCGTTGATTGTGTTAACCAGAGTTAAGATGGGAACCCACAGCAGGTTGAACAACTTAGTTTGTAATTGAAATCACCAATGAGGTCTATTTGTCTATTGTGTTGAATCTATTGACACGTCATATAATGAACTAGCATCCTCTAGGTCTACTTTCTCTATGTTACCTTGGTAGCCTACTAGTTTTACTATCATTTTTTCTTTTATTTTGCTTAGACATTTCAGACTTAAACTTTGACTTTTGCATCTTAATCAGTTAAACTTTTTGAGGTCCCAAATAATCTATTCCCTGTGTACTATCATTTTTCAAATACGTTGAATTAGTATCATAGATTTGATTTCTTTTCTTTTAGCTAAGCTTTCCTCCTCCCTTGCGTTTTTAAGTAATTAAATAAAAAGACTAATTTAATACTAATCTTACCTATTCTCCCCCTAAAATTCTAAAACCGAAAATAATTTTTGAGTTTTTGGATTTTATAGAAACACGAAATTAAAATAAGAAAAATAAAAGAAATAAAGATAAAAAGTTGTCTGACTAAGCATTTTCATCCTCTGTGATCACATCACTTTTATTTTTCACGCCATTAACCTCTAATAGATACAAAAATCTCAGTTTATCAAATCTCGATTTGACATTTGAAAGGAAAAATAGGTTCCCGGTCATGTGCCTAAACCTGCCACTATTAACGATCCAAGTGTTTGTGATATCACTATAACGGACACCCTGTACATTCAGAGGAAATTATTAGTTTAGGTTTGGAGCCTTAACTAGCTTGGGTGACCCAGAGGAATCATACATCATTAACTCAACCCACTGTCCATTGGAGGGTGAGGGCATATCATTCTTCTTAGTGTTCTCAGTATCAGACACAGGACTTGACTTTTCTTTCCATAAGCCAGCTTTGTGTAAGGCCTATTTGTGATAAACAGAGGACTTGCTTACGGTTTGAACTTTAGGTTCATTACTTCTTTTTGGTGGAGTAATAGAACTCCTTTTAGAAGAAATTTGTTTAGTATCATGAAGTTCAATTTTCTTTCTTGGGGAAGTGTGTGATACTAGAGTGACTTTAGTCTGGTTGGGTTTGGACACTTCTTGTTTAGATGTGTTAATTTCTTTAACAAAATTCATTGTTTGAACGTTTTTAACATCTTTAGCCTTTTGTTTATTTGGACTGTGACGTGGAGCATGTGGTTGGTTAATTGGTTTGGTCGTTTTGGGTTTAGAAATATACATGTTTGAACCTAACTTTACATTAAACTTTTAAACTGTTCTTACAAATTCACAATAGGCATCTTATCTCTAGATTTCAAAGTAGCCTCCTTCTGTTTAATGACAGATTCCACCGGTTTACACGTGGAATCTGGATCACTAACTAGAGGAGTGGACACCAAATGATCCTTAATAGGATTGTTATTTACTGGTCTACATTTAGCATTTAACAATATCTCATGTGGTGGTGGAACCACTTTGTAACCCAACCCCTCCCTGTTATTTTGTTCTTTCACTAAGTGTTCAATATATGAGGAAAGTTGTTCCAACTGTGTAGTTTTGGTTTTAATGAGTTGACTTCAACTTTTAAAACTGCCTTTTCTTTCTTAGTTTCTTCCAGGGAGTTTAAGTAGAACTTTATGTCATTGGCTTGATTAAAAACAACAACTTTGGTTTCCCTTAGTTTTTTATCTAAAAGTTCTATTTTCTCTTTATAACTGTGCTCATTTTGTTTTAAAATCCGATTAGCATCTATGCACAATTGTAAGTCATTTACTAAGCTATCATTGTGGTCTAATAACCTAGCAAATTTTCAAATCTTTGCTTTCTCTAAATTTGTTACATTCATTACAAGCATGATTTTCAAGGAGTTGGTCTTTGGTACTCAACTTGGAAGATTCGGTTGAATCAGCCATCAGCGTAGAGTTTGACTCTTCACATGCTGGAAATTTTGAACATGTCTTTCTCAGATCTTCTTTAATCAGGTGATTGACCGCATTCGCAGTTTCTTCATTATCTGACAACACTAGTTCAACTTCGATTTCACCTTCACTTGCAGTGTCATCATCTAAACCCTTGACATTGGTAATGTTCGTTTTAGCCGGAGACACAAAACTAAAGGTAGCTCTACTTTGAAATGCCCCTTTTCTCCATGAGAATGGATTCCCATTACCTGTCTTCTTGGGCTTTACACATTCACATTTGAAATGCCCTTTTTCTCCACAGTTAAATCAGGTAACTTTGGTTTTGTCAAAACCAAAGGTAGTATCTTTTGTGGCTATCAAGTTCTGTCCAGTCTTCTTCACAAAATTTTTCGCTATCCTGACAGCACTTGCCAAAGCACATATAATATCCATTCTTTCTAGTTCATTCTCGCCCACATGCTCATAATCCTCATCTGCGAGATGGAAATTTCTGATATTTCCTGCAACTAGACTATCATAAGAATGAACAACCACTGCTAGAAGGTCCATATGCTCCTTATCTGTTGGGTTTGTTTGACCTAAACAATGTTGTTTAACCATTTTAAACAAGAAAACGCAGCGGAATATGAACTTAATATCGTGTTCTATAATCTGAAAATTAAAGTTCATAACATTATTTCAACAAACCCAAAGACAAAGGATCATATATATGTGAATAGATTAGTTATCAAGAAGCAAACAAACAACCAAATCAACACAATGAACTACCTTTAAGA
>BJCO01464580.1:0-24561 GCA_018326465.1 Flaveria floridana | reverse complement strand
CAGGTCATTAATCTGGAACTGCTGATAGGAGCACCACACGGGTCAGCATGCATTTATAGACTTAAAACCATAATTTCTTGTCATTTATTTATGGTTTCAATACTTGGTTGGCACTTGTTTTGCCATATGTTTCTTTCACATGTTTTGGGATGTTTTGTTTACTTTACGCTTCCGCATGAATTTCAAAAGTTTGGAGTTTGGTTTGTTATGTTAAACGTTGCATATAGAGTCGTTCCGAGTAACTATTGACTGTGATCCTGGTTTGCTCACCCCTCCGTGATAGATTCCAGACCCGGAATTTGAGGGTGTGACAAGTTTCTTTGATATATAAGGTGAAATTATTCTTAAAAAAATAAAAAAGATAAGAAAAATTGTCATCCATCAAATCTTAAATCCAAGAAATAAAGAATTCACTAAAAACTCTGAATGATAGACTAAGAGTGTTTTTAGTCTTATCTACATTTTTAAGTTTCACCAAATTTTTAAATGCTCGTAACTTTTACATACAATATTATTTTTTATAAAAAATTACACATAAAATAAGTTTTTTTATCTTTAAAACGAGTATAATGTTTATATATAAAAATTAATTTTTACTTTATTTCTGTTTATTGTATAATATTTGTTAGATCATTATTTAATATCAAGTTATTATATAATATTTTTCAGATCATTGTGTCTAATACTGATTATTGTGTTTCTCAAAATAATACTATTTTATTAACATAATGCTAAAAATATAATTTATGTGTCAAATTCAACAAATAAATAATGAAAATATGAGCATACCTTCCACACATTAAGAATAGTATGAGCAGAAGTAGGATTCGTGTTCTCAGAGAGATAAGGTCAATTATTTTAAAACCAAAAAAATCTTAGCACAATTACTTTGATTGGTTATGGATTAATTAAAGTGAGATTTTAATTAAAACTAAAACCAAAAGGTAAATTAAAAAAATTAAAAAAAAAGTCCAGCAAGCTGACATAGCCCATGTTAAGCTTTTGCCATAAAAACGTTTTTTTGACAATTTTTTATATTTTTCTAATTACGAAAAGGAATTACTAAAAACGTTAATTAAATTGTGAAGTAAATTCGAATATGAAAACTAATTTCAACACTAAGATAATTTTTTTATTCTTATAATCCTTAACAATTACGGTGCAATGAATATTTTTAGTTAATGATTTGTATCAAAAATCAAAACTTGATCAGAGTTTTAAAAAGAACTTTAATAGAAAAATTAATAAAGTTGTTAATTTTATTAACAGTTTAATATATAGAGTTTAAAATCAAGAATCAAATAAACAACCTATTAAAATAAAAGTATCTTATAAACCTTTCACATAAATTCAAACAAAATCAAAGATTTTAAACCTTTATGTTGAAACTAAAAGTATTATAGTGGTACATGACAATCATGTTAATCAAAACCAAAATAAATAATAATTACGAATCAAAACAATTACTTGACTTCCAAAGTCAAATTCACCAAAAGAAAGAAAAAAAACTCCAATGATTGCTTCCCCACTTGCTATCGTCGACTTCGATGGCAAAAGGCTTCCTCTTTTGCTTCCAAGTTACCCTTTTTATAATCAATACTTTGATTCTTGAAAACCCTTTATTGGTGTTTAAGTTATTATTTTATTTAAAAAATTATAATAATAAACCAGTGGCGGATCCAAAAATTATTTTTATAAGGGTCGAAAATTTTAAGATTACTTGTGTATCAATAGATATATAAAAAATTGGTACAGATTGGGTCGGTAACATCATATAAAAAGCTAAATTATAAATAGTATATTTGAAAAATACGGTCGTTTTCAATTATCAAGCAAGACGAATAAACATTCTGTAACAACTCTTTATTTATCCATATAACTTATAAATATAAAAAACATGAATCTCAATTCAAACAAAAACCTAAACGTACAACTATCGGTGTTTCCAGAAACCATATAAAAAAAGAAACAGGAAATATATTCTTTTTATAATTTAAAGTAATATAATATGAGAAACAAAAAAATAAAAGTAAATAAATAAATAAAAATTTAGTCACTTTTATTTGTAAAAGAAAAAAAATACTAAAAATATACACGTACCAGAATTTCATTTTTAGTTTGATTAGGAATACTTAAACTAATTTAAATAGTAATATTAATATTATAGGAGTGTCAACTAAGAATAAGTTGGATATTACGTACGTTTTCAATTAGTTATCTAATTTTAATATGTTAATTGAAATCTCAATATAAAAGGCTACCTAATTGGTTAATTAATTTGGTTCTATTAGTAATGACTTGCCGTTTATTTGCTTACCTATTCTAATCCAATATGAATTAACTCACTCTACTAATCAACATTTTACTTATATTGTTTTATTTATGTCACTTACTCATAAAGATTTTTAAGTTACAAATGCTTTATATCATTCTATATCTTCATTTATTTCTTCTTTCCTAGACTTCTACAATGCTCTATTAGTGTTCGCCATCCCCAACCTACCTAATACTTGTGGAAGGTAAAAGGTATTAGGCGTTTGTTATTAAATTTTCATTTGTGGGATCATTGTTGAAATTTCTTAAGGGTGGGCATCAAAACTCTAAGGGGTCGCTGTTCGAATTTCTTAGGGGTCGGTCGAGATTTCATCATATATGCTACTATGAGCGAAAAATTTTCATGGGGTGCGGATGACCCCCGTGGAACCCATATAGGTCCACCCCTCTGATAAATATCACTCAAAATAAGATTCCTAAAAATAGAAAATCTTGCACTCTTTTAAATTCAAGATTTTCTTCAATGACATTTTTCAAGCTTCTAACAGCCTTTATCTCTCTCCTAATCATAACAAACTTACAAACCAATTCAAAACATATCAAAGTAGATTGTATTCCATAAAAGTAACTATTATATGAAATAAACAAAAAATACATACAATGAATGCAAAATACATGTCAAAATATACTTTAAAATTACAATAATTAACGTCTAAAAATATAACTAACAATTTTTTACGTTTTCCAGTTTATTATACAATACTGATAAGATCATCGTGTGATGCCGTCAAGCAACTCAGTGTGTTTATTGCTAATAATTGAGTCTTAGTAATGCAAATTGTGTTAGATATTGTGCCTAATGTTGACAAGTGTGTTATACATTGTGTTTTTTACAATGAAAATTTTTGAATAATATAATACTGAAAAATGTAAAATTTTTATGTTTCCAATTAGGGGTATTCATCGAATCGGATTTGAATTTATTCGATTCGTTTTATTAAAAAAATAAGTAACCGAACAACATTTTTAAATATTATTCGAAATCTTCAATATCAAATGCTCAAAATAAAAAAAATAAGCATAACATACAAAATAAGTTATAAATAAGTCAAAAGATACCAATTATGATTTAAAGTTTTAGATTATATATTTTTCCAACTTTTAATTCTTATTTTCTCATATACATATTTCTAAATTAATATATAAAATAAATATGTGTAGTGTATTTCTAATTCGAATTTCAAATCGAAACGAATATCACAAATTCAAAATTTGATTCTTATTCAATAATTAGACTTCAAATCAAATTCGAACTTGAAAATTTGAATCGAATTTCGAATCAGTGATTTTCTACTCGAATTCAAATCCAGTTCGTATATTGAACACCTCTATTTTCCAGTTAGTTCATGTGTAATCATCGTCAAATAATTGTGTAATGCTTATCAATTCAGAAGATTATACAATGAACTGACGAACTTACAAAGTTAAAAAACATGAAAAAAAAAACTTTGATTTTTATCAACACTAAACTGTTTTATAGATAAGAAATGATCGTTTTTATAGAGTAGTTTTTAATAAACAAATAATAATAATATCTTAGGTAAAAGTTACGAGCGTTTAGAAAAAAAGAGGAACTTGAGAGAGGGAACATTATCAATTTTGCTCTCAACCCAATCTTGAAAAAAAAAATATGTGTTAACATCTTAATACTTCTTACATTTTCAAGTTTTTTTTTAGATTTTGTAGTTGATTTTTTCCCGAATATATAAATAGTTTAAAGGATAAATGGCATGGATGGTCTCTAGGGTTAAAATAGTCATTTTGACAAATTTAATACTCCTAACTATTAACTAAGATACTTAAGGACCATAAATGAAAGAGATATAAAAATTAAGAACTATATTTATAATTTTTAGACTTAAAGTATCAGATCCATAATTTTAGTCGAACCATAAGGGTCATCCGTGCAATATACTTTATTCTTTTTAATGACTGTGTATATCCCTAGCTATCATACTCCACATGATTTACAAAATAACTAAGCTAAAATCGTGGCCAACCATACGGTCTAGTTTAACAAGATTACTGATCCAACCACTTACCGGCCAATTCAACAAAAAACGATCCAAATACGCATAACTGGACTGTACTTACTGAATCCGAAAACAATATCTACATCACAAACGTTATGGTAAGAAATTCCGCAAGTAGTTAGCCCTTTTATATCATTTCCCATATTAAATCCCATGACATAAACGGATCTAACGACCTTATTCCGTAAACCAACGATATCGATATAGGCATGTTCTCCAAGCGCCAAAAGCAAAACCCTCATCTTCTTCCTCACAACCTATGCGTACAAGAATGATTGATAGAGAATCCGTACATAACAATGGCGCAATCACTGGAGCTTCTTCTGCTTCAATTCCTCATGCCCGACAATGAGGCGCGACAGAATGCAGAGGATCAGATCAAGCGTCTTGTTAGGGATCCACAGGTGGTTCCGGAGCTTATCGATCATATACGATCTGCAAAGACGCCTAACGTCCGCCAGCTCTCCGCCGTTCTCCTCCGTAAGAAGATCACCGGTCACTGGCGGAAACTGCCGGAGGACCTCCGCCACCTTATCAAACAATCTCTCCTTGAAAGCATCACCACGGAGTATAGGTTCGGAATTTTGATTCTTATGTGTTGAATTTGTTGTTTCTGGTGATGTGATTCTGCATTCTCGTTAACTAATTGTACTAGTTTGTGATAGCCGACTGTTAGCTCCATTGATATGTTTTTCAATTCACTAGGATGTGATTTGATCAAAGCGTGTTGATTATCCAGCTTCCTTTTCGTGATAGATATCATTGTATGCCCTAGATTTCAATTTCCGTACTTCTCGGATTGAAATCGATGCTAGTTTTAAAATATTTGAATTTTATTAGCACTTCTTTTCCTACTGTTGGTGGTAATTTTGTTGCAACCATAGCAAAGTGATGTACCAACGTGACCACTTTTCTCCCAAGTAAAGTTTTGTAATGGAAAAAGCAAAACATGCAACCTAAGAAACCAACTGAAGAAACCACACAGTATCTACAGCTAGACTTGTTACCTAAAAGCAATTGTCGTTTGAGTGCTGATTTTAATCCAGATATTGCATCTTGATGATCATTGTTTTCCATAGTATTACATAGCAGCCAATCAAATTAAATGCCTATGCATGAATAGTAATCATTATCATGTTTATATAGTATTAAACTAAACAGATAAGCATAAGATTCACCTGTTAAAGTTATATGCAGAATATATGGACACACATGGTTGTAGCTCATGATTTGTTGGTAAATCATAGTCCCACATTGCAGCAAAACATATTGAATGCCTATGCATGAATAGTACCCATTATCATGTTTAAATAGTATTAAATTAAACAGTTGAGCATAAGAATAGCCTATTAAAGTTTTATGTGGATTATACGGACACACATGATTGCAGCCCCTGAGTTTTTGGTGCGCATAAGGTAACCACGGTTCCTCAATTGGTTTGGGTACACTCGTGAAGGAACTTAGAGAATATAAGGAACAATAAACTTAATAAATGACATGAAATGCTGCTGAACATGCTTAGAAGATATCTAGGTTATTTTTGGGCTGCAACTAGAAGTCATTGGGCTCATATGGCATCAGTGAATATCAAAACTTCAAACATGATATGTATAATTAGATTCATTAAACACGACAGTGGTCCAATTACGTTTGAGGTGCATAAGCGAACCTTCAAAGTAACACTGTAGTCTTCTTTACCTTGAAGAAACCTAATAAATGGTGGATGCCTGTCATGTTTGTTCATTATTGCACATGTAATGTTTCAATAGGGTAATCATGTTATGGTCTTTTCATTCTTGACTTTAACAAAATTGTTTAATGTCATAAGCTAAAGGCTTCAACAATATGCAATGGATGTGATTATATAGTTGGGTTATATAAATACATACTTCCTCATATTCATCTTGTGCTTCCACAAAACAAAACTGATTGTATTATGGCATTGACAGTCCATCTGTGAGGCGAGCAAGTGCAAATGTTGTGAGTATTATTGCAAAAGATGCAGTTCCAGGGGGTGAATGGCCAGACCTACTGCACTTTATATTCCAGTGCAGTCAGAGTGCACAAGAAGATCTGAGAGAGGTGCTTCATTTGTGCTGTTTGATTGCATTTTGATTTTAAGAAGGATAGCATATTGTTGTTTGTTATCAAATCATGTCCAACTACTTTCTATCTAACTTAACAGATATATTTATTTTAACCTACATCACTAATTTTGGATCAACTAAAACTATATATATCCTTCTTGATGATGCAGGTGGGATTATTATTGTTTAGCTCCTTAACTGAGACAGTTGGGGATTCATTTCAACCATATTTTGCAGAAGTGAAATCATTTCTCCTCAAGTGTCTACAAGATGAGATCAGTGATGTTAGAGTTGCTGCTCTCAAGTAATATTTTCTGTTAAAATTATGTTTTCATTTGGATGTTTTATAAGAAGCTTGTCTAGTTTTAAGGTTATCTTATAAGGTAATTTGTCACTCTATTATTTTGAATAGGGCAGTTGGGGCTTTTCTCGAGTCCACCCATGATGAATCTCAAGTGGTGAGTTTATCTATCTGGATATGTGGCTGTAGATTCTTGAAGAAAACGCTCTGCGTATTTTACCTTAGATTTCTGAACACATTCTAATTCATATACATGCAGGTTAAGTTTTGCGAGTATATTCCCAGCATATTGAATTATTCAAGAAAATGCCTATCATCTGGTGATGAAGATACCGCCATAATTGCTTTTGAGATATTTGATGAACTGATTGAATCTCCAGCCCCCCTTCCTGGAGAATCAATCAAAGCCGTAGTCCAGTTCTCTCTTGAGGTCTGCTCTAGTTCAAATATAGAAATTAGCACTCGCCATCAGGCTATTCAAATTATTTCATGGCTTGCAAAATATAGATCCAATTCACTCAGGACACACAAGTTGATCACTCCAATTCTCCTAACCATGTGCCCATTGCTTACAGAAGCAACCAGTAGTGATTTAGATGATGATCTGTCGTCAGATCGAGCTGCTGCAGAAGTTCTTGATATTATGTCTGTGAAGTTGCCAAATCATGTCTTTCCACTTGTTTTTGAATTTGCTTCAGAAAACAGTAGGAATATGGATCCAAAGTTCCGAGAAGCTTCTATCATGGTTTTGGGTTTGATCTCAGAGGGTTGTTTGGAGTTGATGAAAGAAGAGCTTGAACCAGTTCTCAATATCGTCTTAGAGGGTTTAAGAGATCCTGAACTGATTGTAAGAGGATCTGCATCATTTGCATTAGGTCAATTTGCTGAATATCTGCAGCCTGAAATTATCTCCCATTATGAAAAGATTCTCCCTCATATATTAAGATCCTTACAAGATGCATCTGATGATGTGAAGGTACATTGAGATCATAAAGCGTTCAATTCTTCGGCAAATGTTACCCGTTTACTTATGAATGGGTCTATCGCGTTAAGTTTTATCTTGAATGGATAAAATGGTAAAAAATAGTTTAGAAGAGAATAAGTTAAAAGTTGCCCAAAGTGCTTTTTAGTGCATACAACCTTTTAAATTGTTTTTTTAACGCATTAAAATTATTTTTGTAATGATAACTGATGCCTAATCGATTTAAAAAAAAAATTAAATTTTGGACCAAAATATTTTGAGTCAATCTGACCCCACCTGCTTTGACTCTTTTAGCAACCCGCCCTACACAGCAATATTTCCACCTTGATTATCTGCAATGCAGTGTCCACAGGATTGCCATACCACGCCACATCAGTTTTTAAATATAACTACAAAGCCTTGCAATGCATTTGTACATATAACTATCCATACATTAAAGTTGGATCCCACTTTTAACCAATTGATTTAATATTGCTTGCGTTCATCCTTGTGGACTTCCTTGTAAAGGGACAAACCCTCCAAAAACACTCAGAGGACAAAAGAAGACAATGGGTATCCATCCTCGGATGTCCTTGAAGGATGCCGTCTCCATCCTTTATGGACGTAACTTAATATTCTTTGCAGGAGAAATCATACTATGCATTGGCAGCATTTTGTGAGAACATGCATGAGGAAATTATCCCATATTTTGATACTCTGTTGGGAAGGCTACTTGCTTCTCTTCATAATATTCCAAGAATGTTACAAGAAACATGCTTGGTAATGATGCATTCTTCATTATTCACTTGAGCTGATTGATCAGTGATATTTTGAAAAAAATGTCTGTAACTTTTGCAGTCTGCTATTGGTTCAGTTGCATCTGCTGCAGATAAAGCATTTATCCCATATGCAGAAACGGTTCTTGAATTGATAAGAAATTTTATGGTGCTTACAAATGAAGCGGATCTCCGTTCACGAGCAAGAGCTACTGAATTAGTGGGGATAGTTGCAGTTATTGTGGGAAGGGAAAATATGGAACCAAATCTACCACCTTTTATTGAAGCTGCAATTTCTGTAATTATTCTATCATTGATTCTATCTTAAGTCACAGTACATCTGTAATGTGCTCTGACTTCTAAGATACGATCCAGGGTTTTGGGCTGGAGTGCAGTGAACTTCGCAAGCATACTCATGGATTTTTTAGCAATGTGACAGAAGTTTTGGAAGATGGAATGGCTTGGGTATACACTCGTCTTCTGGTTATTTTTTATAAGCCTGGCTTTTCCAATATTTTTACGTTTGGAATTATATTAACATAAACAGTATCTTCCACATGTTGTACCTTTGGCATTCTCTTCTTGCTATCTTGATGATGGACCTGCTGTAGATATTAATGATTCTGATGAGGATGAAGATGTTGTTGGATTGGGAGCAGTTTCATCTGATGATGAAGCTCAAGATGAACCGAGAGTGGGAAATATCATTATAAAAACAGAGGTTTTTGATGAAAAGGCAGCTGCAACTCAAGCCCTTGGCCTATTAGCCGTCCATACAAAGAGTGCCTTTGCCCCGTATCCTTTTGATTACATGTATTTCACACTGTCAACATATAACATCACTTAGAACTGTGATTCTTTAATTATATCAAGATATTTGGAAGAGTCATTAATGATTATGATAAAGCATTCCATCTATTTCCATGAAGATGTCCGCCTTCAGGCAATTATTGGCTTAAAACGTAAGTAAGAAATAATTTCTTCAAGAATAGCTGGTTTTGTGTCTTGGATCACCAATTTGGTAATGCCAGTGTTTAACAACTTCTTGTTGCGTCCAATTTTTCCCTTTTAACTGGCATGCCGCATGCCATTGTTAAATATACTGTACACATAAACATACATGCAGAATAAAAAATAATATAATGATCAGTAAGTTACCATAAATGATTATAAGGATCTAAATAAGAGCACATAGTTCCACTAAAGCGGAATTTGATTCATCATTTGGTATCTAAGTATTCTTGGCATCTTCTTATGAAAGAAAAATGTTATATATTCTTATGTTAGACAGTATGTATATGTCTTTTGGGCCCTGTCTGATAAGAAACTTCTACCAGTTGATTACCTAAATGTGGTACTCTGCACTTCATTTAAATATGAAAAAGACATTAATATTGCATTGGATGAGGCCTGTCCTTCCCAGCTCTAAAGTCAGCTGGTTCTGATTGCAGATATTTTGACAGCTGCACATGTCTTCTTACAAGCTCATAATGTAAGGGTATTTCATTACCCATCTTCCCTTTTAGGAATTTTAAATACTCTCTTTTGCATATGAATAAATAAGCTGTTTTATTGTATACATATGACATTATAGTGGCCCAATAGAATTACATCTAACCATCTAGGGTTACTTTGAAGGTATCTGATACAGGTTGTAAAATGGGGGTTGGCTAATGGGATGAAACTGGTAATTGTTTTGTATGGGTCGAAACATTATTTTTCCAAACTTGTTTAAATAACCAGTGCTTTAAATATTCTTAGAAAACTACTATTATTTCATTCGTAATGTAACTTTATCAGTAAAATTGGTTTAAGAGGTTTTGGTTAAAAATTGAAATACACTTAAGCTGACTTTTCGACTGGCTCAACCATATGTCCTTTTTTGTTTTGATATAGTTTTTTTATTTACAATCTTGACCCATTAGAGATAAAATATCACCCAAATGGACCAGTTCATAAAAGAATTGGTCAAAATGGACAACTCTAATGTCCAGCTCACCCTTAAGTGGTAATTACCAGGAGGGTCTAATTCTATCCTTCCTTTCCTTTTCTCTCAAAATAATTATCGTACTAGCCAATAGTAGCTATTAGACTTATAAATTTTGGATTTTTCTCTTTATGTCCGTGCAAATGATCACCACCTTCATAATTTCCTTACGAATTTGCAGGACGGAGCGTCAAAAATAAAACAAATTCTTGGTAAGTCATGAAATTATTTTTACAACGCATAAAACAAATCATATGAACTGTCTTTAGAGGTTGAATTGATTCCTTAGTTTTATAACGTATAAAATTTTAGATTCCGTGATGACCATTTATATCAAGACAATGGTTCAAGATGATGACAAGGAAGTGGTTGCTCAAACTTGCCTGAGTGTAGCACAGATCATCAAGGATTTTGGATATGTTGCCATTGATCCTCGTATGACTTTTGTTTATAACTATGAACTCACATACTAACTGGTTTTTATGTACAAACTTCTTGGAGGTCCTCACTATCATTTTTTCTCTCCTTTAAATTTTAGACATTGCTAGGCTTGTAGAGTCAAGTCTTGTATTGCTGCAGCAGATGTCAGCATGTCAGAAAGTAGAATTTGACAGTGATGTTAAGGTCTATGATCCTGGACAAAATGAAGTGCTCATGGATGCTGTTACAGACCTCCTTCCTGCATTTGCCAAGGCTATGGGTTCCAACTTTGAACCTATCTTTGCAATTCTGTTTAATCCATTAATGGAGTTTGCAGTGAGCTTACTCAAGACTATCATTTTTTATTTCCTAAAGGTGGCAAAATGAGTGGGATGGGTAACAGTTCAAGATGGTTGGTACTTTTGGTACAGGTTAAAACTTGAAACAGGTTGGATTAACCCGAAGCACGTTTTTATCCAAACAAAACATTATTTTTGTAAATAGTTAGTGTGCTAAATATGATTACAAAAATTATATAACTTCAATGATGATCTTATCATTGAATAAAACGATTTAGGAGGTTATATGCAACCATTTGAGATAAAAACACTCGAGTTGGATGATTCAAAATTTAATGGTCGATATAGCCACCTTTAGTATAAGGAATTCATCACTCTTTTCTTTAATTTATATCAAATCACTGGCCTGCAGAAAGGATCAAGCTCACCTAAAGACTGGACTATGGTAGTTGCATGTCTTGCTGAAGTTGCTCAGAATATGGGGGCTCCAATCTCTGGATATATAAGTGTAATTTCTTTGTGGATATGCTGTTTTAATGCCAGTTGTTCTCAGGGAGTTTTATTTCTATTTGATGTTTGGAATCTTGCATCTTGTTTCAGCCGTTGATGTCCTTTGTTCTAAAAGAGTTAGCTTCACCATCAGCAACCAATAGGAGGAATGCTGCATTCTGTGTTGGAGAGTTGTGCAAGAATGGTGGTGACTGCAGTCTGAAGTACCCTTCTTTCACTCGGATATTTCACCTTTTCCACGTGTTCATTTCATTTTCGCCATTTTGACACCTTTATGATGGGTTCTTTCCATCCCTTTCTCTCAGATATTTTGATGATGCATTGCAATGCCTTTACCCATTGTTTGAAGAATCTGAGCCAGACCATGCAGTGAAGGACAATGCTGCAGGTGCAATTGCAAAGATGATTATGGCACACCAGGACTATGTTCCATTAAATCAGGTTTGTATACTAGACAGGCAGCCATTTGACCCGTTTACTTATGAATGGGTAGGTTTGAGTATGATTTACATAAAATCAATATAATTAGTCCAGAGTGTATTTTCAATGCATAAAAACCTCCTAAATCATTTTATTCAGAAATATGTTATTATTGAAATATAAAATTTAACTCTCTCTATCTTTCAATGATCAGGTTCTTCCTATTCTCGTCAAAGTTCTTCCTCTGAAAGAAGATCATGAGGAATCTGTTCCTGTTTACACTTGCATTTGCAATCTTGTTTTATCATCCAACTCACAGGTATATAATTAACATGTATTATTCTGTCCTTTGAGAACTCAGAACGTAGTCATGAACACTGTCTCACTGGTGTACGCTACCAACGGTTGACAGATCCTTCAGCTCGTTTCGGATTTGATTGTGGTATTTGTACAAGTAGCCATCTCACCACTTGAAACACGAGAAGTTAAACTTCAAATAGGAGGGGCGGTTTCTCACTTAATATCACTTTATGGTCATCAAATGAAGCCCATCTTGAGGAGCCTTCCACCAGCATATGCCCGTGCACTAGCTGCTATTGTACCAAAGAGTTGATGATTATCAAGCAATGCCACGTGTCCATCTATTTGTTGAAGTTTTCTCCTTGCCAGATCAACCATCATTTTTTGACCAAGGTACACCTGCTAGTTTTTAGTATCGGTGGAAAGATGGGTGGGTCAAGCGGGTGTTGAAATTGGTCATTTTCTACTATTAGCCGAAATGGGTTAGATGCGGTTGGGTTGACCAGCATACGCATTTGTCCATTTTAATATAATATATAATACCGTTAATGTGTTATGTATGATAAAAAAAAAGAACCAAATTGTTACAATAGCAAAATAATATTGAATAAAACATAGACTTTTGAAGTCCTTCAAGTTTCGACCTGTTTGACTTGTTCGACCCCTTTGATCTGATCCCTTTTATTCGTTCATTTCACCCAAAAGCAACCCAATTCGAACCATTCACAAATTATATTGTCGAAATTGCCACATGAATATATAACGTCTAATTGCGCAGGAATCTACCATCTTTTAAGTTGAGTGATGTGTTTTTTAAGTTAGAATCATAAGAAATTGACAACGCGTGACACCTTTGACCCAAGCCAACCCATGTATTATGTGAACCCTATTTACAAAAATCCATCACAATCAATACTATTATATTTATAAAAAAAAGAGGATATTTATAGTGTGTTAAAGAAGACTAGATAGTCAAGATATTAAACCAACCACACTTGCACCGCTAGGTGTAAATTGCTCTGCTTTATAAATAATTTTAGAATTCGTAAAATACTAAAAGGTTTGGATATCTTCGAATGTTGTAAGGATCACATACACTTGAAATATTTTGATGATACTTTCAAAAGTTTAGTCAGAGATTATTTAAAGAGAAACAAAAACGAATATGCTATTTTCTGCTTTGAAAATCATATAAGAAATGAACCAAAAACAATTACTTTTAATGATTGGTTGGTCAATTGTAACCAGGCTATTGCGGATTCCCCAAGTTATTGTGGATGACATTTGACGACCACTTACCGCTAGCACTACTCTTGCAATTGTTGCCTAACCCACTTGCCACTAAGAGCATTTAAATGCTCAAGATTTCAAATGCCAATAAACAAGTTAAGTCAGTTGTCACATCAGATTTCTACTCATCCTTAAGAAACACTATCCTCTTGATGCTACATCCTTTAAAAAAAACTTCATTCTCACATCATCACCTCTTTTTACATTTATTTTTCATAACCAATTTATCTTTTATAGTAGACTTTTTTTTTTATTTTTTATCATTTAAAATAGTATAATATGTGTAAAAATATTATTCTAAATCTAAAAAATATACATAAATTTAAAAATAACAATTACATAAACTTAGAATTAAAATGTTTATAAACCAAAAGTGAAGCTATTAAAAAACATAAATATAAATACACTAAAACGACCAACATCTTCTTATATCACAGCTTTACTTGATTTTTCATGTAGTTTTCTTCTTCATCTCTTTTTACAAAGAACGTGAGATGGGTAGTGGTGCAAAATGGATGGGTTTGGTAATGGATTGAAATAAATAATTCTAGTTCGGGTCAAATTGTATCGAGTTTGGTTGTCTCATTAACACTTGTCAACTTTCTAAAATAACTAATAGGTTAGATGTTATAAAACTAGACCTTAGTAATCTTTACGTTTGATAACTAAAACTAGACCTTACTAAAAAAAGCAATTAAGTAATTAAAAACTTAAGCGACTTTTAACCCATTTGACTCCATTGCCTTTTTGACGCGTTTCTTTTTTATGTAATTTTGTTTATTTGACCCATGTGATATAAAAGCTAACTAAATAGGTCGAAATGGTCACCAGTTTACATTGTCTAACAACTATAAATGAAAAAAGTAAAAAATGATGTTATGTTGTGACCATTTATTTACCATTTCTCTTAATACTTGATGCAGGGTTGATCGAGTTAATCAGCAGTATCCAATTTCTCTTAACACACAACACATCACATCCCTACCAATGTGATGCAGATTCTTCGATTTATTAAAATATTTTGACCATACTCATATGTTTGTCTATTTAATATGTAAAAGTATGTAAAAAAAGAGTATTGTAAGCATATTTTTCCTTTAAAATTCATAGGATTAAGATGGTATACGACTGAGATAGTATATAAACATTTGATTTTGTGTTGTCCCATGATCTCATTCGGACCCTGGGCTGTTTTTATCCCATCTAGCATATGATGGGTCACATCTTCAAACAAGCTAATGTTAAGGGTGTTTTGTGTAATTTGATTTTTTATGTACTTTAATTAGTTTGGATAATTGCAAATCTCAAAATATAAGGAATAACAATTGTAGTCTATTTAGGATACTCTTTTACAATTTATATAGTCATATACATTCCCAAGCTTATAGGTATAGGGTATGAACATTCGAGCTGATGAAAAGAAGATCGAGTTTATGATCTAACTATTTTGTTTGATTTGTCTTGATTACCAGTTTCAATTAGTATCAGAGCTTGGTTTGTATCAAGTTCTACAACTTCTCACGATCACAGCCCGCTGAAACAAATACTGTTACTCTTTTTTTTTCCTTGTCATATTGACCAACCAAAACCTACCTACTGCCATCACAAAAACCGATCAGAACCACCTTGTTTGTTTTCCTTCTCAAAACCTGTACCCATGATTTAGGCACCAAAATCAGGATCCAAGTCTTGTCTAAAACACCCTTATGGAAGAACAACCAAATATAACCTTAACCTATAAACAAAGAAACACGAGAAAGAATATGTGTAAGATCCTGCTTTCAAGCAATTTTACAGTTGATTTTGGGCATCAGAAACACAAGTTCATTAACCAAAATTTCATCATCTATAAGCAACGAAAATCAAACATTGTCATAATCAAGACTATTACATCATAAAACAATGTCATTAACTAACTATAAGAAAACTACTCTAGGATGCCAGTCTTGAACAAATGACAGGTAGCCTCCAGATCCATACCAAGCTCACTTATTCATGTAGCGTACATGTCAAACTAATATGTATACAAAAGTCACCGTTGTTGAGTGAATTATAGTTTTATTTTAACAAAATACTTTAACTAAACTTTATCTTTAACTGGCTTTTTTATCATGCTTTAGTGATATATTAAATCATAATTTATCTGAACACTATACTTTAGAATTTTTCAACTTTATCGTTATGCTTACATTGAGGTACATCTTCTTTAGTTATTACTCATACTTTACCTTTTACTTTATTGTTACTTTATCTTTACTCTATCGTGAGTTTGTACTTCGTACAGAACTTTTTTAGCCATTGCTCATGTAAAATGCAAGACTCCATTGCTCATGTAAAATGCAAGACTTCACTATCGCTTGCCATTATGCAAGACTATGTTGCTTGCCCTTATGCAAGATTTCTATGTCGAGACTTGAAATACGTCAAGACCTGAAATACGTCAAGATCTCCATGCTTTCAAGACTTATTTAGCATACTTTGGCGTTTCACGGCTGTGCTTAAACGGGGTAACTATTTTTGAATTATTATTCAAGTTCTTTAATGTTTCACATATGAACTTTACTATCTATTTTGTTAGTTCTTTTTATCTTACTTTATTTTAACAATAGTAATACTTACAACATACTTTTTGTATTTAGCTATCAATCATCTTTCATACTATCTTTCTCTGTGTAGTATAATGAAGTCATACACATAGTTTACACGATTTATACTATTTTTAGTGATACGCGAGACTTTACTATACATATATTATCAGGGGAAAACTTCACCATGTGAGAACTATCAGGCATGAACTATGCTATGCGAGAACATCCTCATACGCGAGAAGACAACCATGCGATAACATCTTTATGCGAAAACACTACCTATAAGCGAGAACTATCATGTTATAACCTTCTCAAGCGAAAATCTATGAACTTACGCAAAAACATGGCATCAAGTTGAGTCTTCAGCCACAAGTTATTGATTTTTGGACCATTTATACATGTAACCACATTCTATATCACCAAACTATCGTACTTCATGCAAGCAATCATTAAGATATGCATATCAGCCCCAAATCATGAAAAACATGTAAAAAAAAGGGTCAAGAACTCACCTTAGGATGTTTGCAAGTGAAACAGCACCAACTAAGAGATTTAACACACAAATCAACATGTTCAAGCATAAAACTATCATTATTTCATTCATTTTTACGGATTAAACAAATCTTAAACATCAGATTACATACCTCGATCACCTCCTTTTCTACTTTCTCTCTCTAGTTTTCACCTTTGTTTCTATCTGTCTAGAACGCTCCAGCAGCAGTTTTCCCATGAAAGGTAGGGAACAACGGACACTTTTGTTTAATAAAAGTTTTTTTTACTAAGATTGATCATGCGAGATACAAAGGAAAGAGGAAGAATACTAATAATCATGACCGGAATCAAGGGAGAGAAAAGTCTTTCATTCGAGCAAATGGCGATAAGACTAAACAATGAAAGTAATTCTGGAATTGAATGTGGGAGTAACAAGAAGGATAAGTCGGGTGTTTAATGCTTTAGATGTGAAAAAATTGGGCATTACGCCTCTATTTGCCTTGAAAAATGGCAAGAAGAGTAGAAGACAATAAGCAAATCTTACCGAAGCAACCAAAGACGTACAGGCTTGAAATCCTAAGAAAAATTGAACAAGTTTTCTTAAATGAAGAAAAAGTAAATCTAAACATGTATGAATTCGAGACAAAAGATGAAGTAATTTGGTATCTAGATAATGGTGCGTGTAATCATATGACCGGGGTGAAAAGGTATTTTACCAATATTGATGAAAAGATTAATGGTCAAGTTTGTTTTGAGGATGGGTCGTATGTGGAGATCAAAGAAAAAGAAACTGTCTCGGTAACTTTTGATGATGATATGGAACGACTTATTTCCAAGGTCTACTGCATCCCTTGCTTAACAAGTAATATATTAAGCATGAGAAAAACCAAGAAAAACGGTTGTAAATTCTTCCTAGACGAGGACTTTCTACTTGTTTTTTTATAAAAGAGAAAAATTAATAATGAAAGTTTTTAAGTCAAAGAACCGTCTTTATAAAGAGAGTTAACACTGACAAAACCAATGTGTTTGTTCTCAAAATTAAAAGATCAAAATTGGCTATGATACACGCACTTTAGGCATCACAACTTTGATGCTATAAAGGCTCTTGCAACTCAAAATATGGGCATGGTATTTTGGCTTCGCTGATTACTTAGTGAAGTAACGGGGTGGCCTATTCAAACCATAACCTTATTTGTTGATAATCGATCGACTATAGATCTAATGAAACATCACGGCTGAAGTGAAAATGTCAACACAAGTTATCATTTTATCCGAGAATGCATCGAGAAAGACTATATCAGAGTAGTGTATTTCTTGGAGATGCTCTAAACCGCACATTTTCAGAATCGATTCACTTCATAATCAGTGAATCCCTTGAGCCGTTCCATCAAATACGGTCAAGGAGGTATGTCCTTAGCTTTGACTCCCAAATATCAATTTGGTGAATGTTGATTTGAAATATAGATCATACATTGTAGTATCCCACCAAGAAATTATCGTAGTTGCCTCTGTAATTACGTGCATTTTATTGTTATTTATCTTTAAATTTATATGTGGTATTTCATAATAGCTTTGAATGTAATTGATTGTTTGAAGTTATTCCACTGTTATTAGAGTTTAAACATTTATGCGACTTCACATTGTCATCCTTAGTTAAATATTCAATGTACATTTTCTTGTCATATTTCTTTCTCAATTTTGATATTTATTATGTTTTTTATAATGTATCATCTGTAACAAGATTCAAAAATTTCAATGGTGAGTTGATTTTTAATTAAAAATTATCCCTTTTAAATTAAAACGGGAGTTTGATTGTAGTCTACAGTTGGTATGTATATTGATATTATAAATGACCAGACGTATGACTGTATGAGTATAACTTGTCTTTCTCTTGGCTTTTATAATGTTTTTAATGGGGTACTTGGTATTAAGTTGTACTTTATAAATATTCATGTTTGTTTTTCGTTTATAATAGTTTGATAGCATGTACTCATTAAACAGTAACATAGCTCTCAACCTGTAATGGTGTTAATGTCATCATTCTTATCTTGTCTGTCATGTCATTTATATTTATTTAGTCCTTTAATATGAACTTAGTACAGGTGTCATCCAATGTTTTTAAGCTCCCTTAAGAGCCTTGTTGCTTCTTTATTCATGTATGCACAATGAAGGTTGGTTGTTTCTATTAGGTTATTTCACCGACTATAAATTTTGGTGGCAAACTTGACGATCGTATTAGAAAACTTCTTATTTAAGATTATATATTTAGTTTTAGGCATCTTCTGTAATTCACTCTATCCTAACCATAGTAGTGATTGTTTTTTATACTCGATGATCAAAATCTCTCTTGTTTGATTATTTTGTTGTTTGATGTCTCCTAATCGTCTTGTTCATTCTTAATAGGATAAATATAAGCAACTTTCTTTATCTGGTCTAAGTTTTTTTTATCTTGTTGAAGCATTCATAACATGATATTCTTGAAAGGAGATATCCTTTTTATACGGAATCATGAGTGCAGGTATTTTAGTTTTTTAATCCTCCATATAATATATTTATACTAGATGTCTTTAACATGTCCCCTTTGTTTTCTTCCCAACTCGTAAAAGCGCTAGGATCGCTTCCAAAGTAAGAGTCATAAGTAACACCCCAAATTGAGATCCAAATAGTCCGATAATTATCTCTGATAATTCAAAAGGTTCTCATGGGCTTGTTCATGATGCTAGTCCTGCCCAAAAAGGTCATCAAGCTCATCATCCTCTATTAATTTTGTTATTTGTATTTCTTTTTCAAAGCTTATAATGCTATTGACAATAATGTGATTCAATAAGTATTTATTATGCACTAAAACTGTGTTATCTTACAATGTTAAAGAACAGGGTGCCGTGTTCCAGCTTCGATTATTCTTCCAGATTCCTCTCAACCTAAACGATACACCAAAAAAATGATCGGTAATTTCTCCCTTTATCCAAATAGATAAACATAAAGTATACTATAGATACATATCCTTAAATTATATTAAACATTTTAATGCAACTGAAGAGGTGTTAGTAGAGATTAAGCATCACGAAGAACATCCTCCTGAGCCCGTCTCCTTTCTTGAGTTAAGTAAGCAGCGTTCTACAGATATATCCATATTAAGAAGAGCCTCGGATGCACCTCCAAGTTATTATTTTTCAATTTAATATCATTCAACACTCATGCCCTAGTACTTGTTTTCATCTATTATCTTGAATTTCTTTTTCGGTTATTAGATTGTAGCAGTGTTTGATTTGTTCTTTATTTTTTGTATCACTTTTATTCTTACAATAAAGTTTTGTCCCCTAGTATGATATTGTATAATAGTCTTATGATTTTATACGGTTTTGATCCGGCTAAACCAATTACTAATTGACATTATATTTTAAGAGTAAACCATATGGTCCATACATCTAAAGGAATAACTCTTTCATCTTATCATTCAAGATAATCTGTTATGAGCTTATATATGATTATCCAGATTTTGTCTTCTCGGATTTAGTTTACAAGATATTTGTTAAATTTAGTATTTATTGTATTCTGTTTACAATGTGTTTCAAACAGGCCCCATTATATAATCTCCTATTATAATTTCGGATAATACTCAAACAACACATGACTTTGAATTTATTGGATAGTATTTATTGCATCCATCCAGGATATAATCTCCTATTTCTGTTTACAATGTGTTTCTAACAGGCCCCAGATTTTGTCTTCTCGGATAGTATTTATTGCATCCATCCAGGAACTAGGTTGTGTCTTGATGTAGTGGGATAAAGTAATAGCCTACGCCTCGAGATAACTAAAGGTTCACGAGAAGAACTATACCACCCATGACTTTGAATTGGGTGCAGTGGTTTTTGCTTTGAAGATCTTGGGACATTACTTGTACGGTACCAAATGCACTATCTACATCGATCACAAGAGTATTCAACATATCTTTGAGCAAAATGAACTGAATATGAGGAAACGGTGCTGGGTGGAGCTACTGAATGATTATGACTGCACTATCAAGTATCATCCAGGAAAGGAAAACGTGGTTGTCGATGCCCTAAGCCGGAAAGAAACAGCTAAGCCTAGGCGAATGCAAGCTTTACAGCTTACTATCAGCACTCAGCTGTCTGAACAAATTAAGGAAGCATAGAGAGAAGCGTTAAAATAGAAAATATTGGGTCTGAATCATTGCGTGGGATGGATAAATAGCTTGAGGTAACAGCTGACGGGATTCATTACTTCATGGATAGTCTTTGGGTGCCTGCCTATGGAAATTTGAGGGATATGGTTACGTGTGAGGCGCACAAATCCGAATACTCAATACATCCTGTTTTGGACAAAATGTATCATGACCTTAAGGCGCACTATTAGTGGCCTAACATGAAGGCAGATGTAGCTACCTATGTGAGCAAGTGTTTAACCTGCTCCAAGGTGAAAGTTGATTATTAAAAGCTATCTGGGTTACTATAACAATATGAGATTCCTTTATGGAAGTGAGAGCAGATATCTATGGATTTCACTACCAAATTACCCAGGACTCCTAGTGGCTGTGACACGATATGGATGATTATGGATAGGTTGACTAAGTCTGCTCACTTCTTGGTAATTAAGGAAACAGATAAGGTGGATAATCTAACTCGAATTTATCTTAAGGAAGTAGTCTCTCAGCATGGAGTGCCAATCTCAATTATTTCTGACCGCGATACTCGTTTTACATCGCACTTCTGGCAGTCATTGCAGAAATCCTTAAGTATGTGATTGGACATGAGTACTGCTTATCATCCACAAACCGATGGTCAAAGTGAGCATACCACATAGACGTTGGAGGACATGCTACGTGCTTGTGTGATTGACTTCGGGAATAACTGGGAAGTTCACCTACCATTGGTGGAATTTTCTTACAACAATAGTTATCATACCAGCATAAAGGCAGCAACATTTGAAACCTTGTATAGATGAAAAAGTAGATCATTAGTTTGTTGGGTAGAAGTTGGTGATAGCCAATTGATTGGCCCTGAATTGGTGCATGAGACCACTGAGAAGGTTGTACAAATAAAGAACCGTATGGCTACAGCGCGTGACAGATAGAAAAGTTATGCTAATAAACGACGGGAGCCTATAGAGTTTTAGGTTGGTGACAAAGTCTTATTGAAAGTCTCACTATAGAAAGGCGTGATTCGGTTTGGTAAAAGAGGAAAGCTAAATCCCAGATACATTGGACCATTTGAGATATTAAAGAATAGGTCCGGTGGCCTATCGATTAGCCCTACCTGATTCACTGAGTGGAATCCATGTATTATATATCTCAAACTTGAAGAAGTGCTTAACGGGCGAAACAATGGTAGTACCGCTTGAGGAAGTGCAAATAGATGAGCAATAATGCTTCATTGATGAACCAGTCGAGGTGATGGATTGTGAGGTAAAGTCACTTAAGCAAAGCAAGATACCCAT
Organism: Flaveria floridana; assembly: GCA_018326465.1. Taxonomy (NCBI): domain Eukaryota; kingdom Viridiplantae; phylum Streptophyta; class Magnoliopsida; order Asterales; family Asteraceae; genus Flaveria; species Flaveria floridana. Next base: position 2,303 of record BJCO01464580.1, on the reverse strand, counting down.
AGTCAAAGTTCGTTGGAACTTGAGACGTGGACCGGGATTCACATTAGAATGTGAGCACCAGATGAAGCTTAAGTATCCTCAACTATTCGAAAAGACGATGCCAACATGCGAAGGTATTGCTTAAATTTTGAAACGAAATTTCTTTCAATATGGGGATGATGTGACAACTCACTCGATTACTTTGTGCCAATGCAGTAGACCAGTGATGGAACACACCATGTAGCGCAATCATAAGTGCATGTATTTTAGTTTTTTAATCCCCCATATAATATATTTATACTAGATGTCTTTAACATGTCCCCTTTGTTTTCTTCCCAACTCGCAAAAGCGCTAGGATCGCTTCCAAAGTAAGAGTCATAAGTAACACCCCAAATCAAGATCCAAATAGTCCGATAATTATCTCTGATAATTCAAAAGGTTCTGATGGGCTTGTTCATGATGCTAGTCCTGTCCAAAAAGGTCATCAAGCTCATCATCCTTCATTAATTTTGTTATTTGTATTTCTTTTTCAAAGCTTATAATGCTATTGACAATAATGTGATTCAATAAGTATTTATTATGCACTAAAATTATGTTATCTTACAATGTTAAAAAACAGGGTGCCCTGTTCCAGCTTCGATTATTCTTCCAGATTCCTCTCAACATAAACGATACACTAAAAATGATTGGTAATTTCTCCCTTTATCAAAATAGATAAACATAAAGTATACTATAGATGCATATCCTTAAATTATATTAAACATTTTAACGCAATTGAAGAGGTGTTGGGAAAGATTAAGCATCACGATGAACATCCTCCTGAGCCCGTCTCCTTTCATGAGTTAAGTAAGCAGCGTTCTATAGATATATCCATATTAAGAAGAGCCTCGGATGCACCCCCAAGTTATTATTTTTCAATTTAATGTCATTCAACACTCATGCCCTAGTACTTGTTTTCATTTATTATCTTGAATTTTATTTCGGTTATTAGATTATAGCAGTGTTTGATTTGTTCTATATTTTTTTGTATCACTTTTGTTCTTACAATAAAGTTTTGTCCCCTAGTATGATATTGTATAACAGTCTTATGATTTTATACGGTTTTGATCCGGCTAAACCAATTACCAATTGTCATTATATTTTAAGAGTAAACCATATGATCCATACATCTAAAGGAATAACTCTTTCATCTTATCATTCAAGATAATCTGTTATGAGCTTATATATGATTATCCAGATTTTGTCTTCTCGGATTTAGTTTACAAGATATTTGTTAAATTTAGTATTTATTGTATTCTGTTTACAATGTGTTTCAAACAGTCCCTATTATATCATCTCCTATTATAATTTCGGATAATACTCAAACAACACATTATACGAAGTCAATGATTCGTAATATATTGATGACGTTGCTTTTGTATCATCCAACTTATATTGTATGTAATTTTGTTTTTTATCTTACATTGTCATGTAACACCCGTATTTTAAAAAGGAAAATAAAAGAATAAGAAAGAAAGAGAAAGAAAAAGAGAAAGAAATAAAAGTCAACCTAAGTGGAGGGACCAAAGATGTTAAAAGTGCAAACTTGACATTTATTTTGCACAAAAAGGTGGTAAAGCCGCCCATAACCTGCGGCTTTTCACCTTTCTACCGATTCTAGAGAGAGAAAGAACAGAACCTTGGAATTTTTGAAGAAGAAACAAGAGAGTTCGAAGTTTTTGGTAAGAATTATTGAAATTTTGAGGCTTAGGATGATTCTAGAACCGTTTATGTGCTTATAAATGTAACTTGTGTGTTCGGGTGGTATTGTGTGTGTGTTTTAGGTGTTAAAAACGCCCGAGAGGTTCAAGAAGGGGTATCAAACCCGAAGGCAACTAAGGTGTGTTCTAGACCCCGTATTTTCACATGTTTTGTATGATTTTGGGGCTGGAAATGCATGTAAAATATTTTTAAAAGAATGGAAGTATGAACCCGTATGTGCCCATGTATGTATGATGAGATTTATGGATGTTCATGTTATGTTCATGCTTGGTATAGTATGTATATGCTTAGAACAAGGCAATATGATGTTTGGGTCTGAAATAGACCTAGGAATATGTTGAATAGGTTGAGAATACGCCCATATAAGGCTCATGCGCCTAAACAATGCCTTAGAATTTGAAGTGGGTGTTCATGCGCCCAAACAGGGCCCACGCGCCTAAAATTATGCCTTAGAAAAGATTTAAGTAGGGCCATGCGCCCAAACAGTCCCCATGCGCCTGAAATTTAGACTTAGAAATCTAAGTATGAGATGATGCGCCTGAACAGTACCCTCATACGCCTAG